>PVJX010007322.1:0-71813 GCA_004027295.1 Dolichotis patagonum | reverse complement strand
AGAAGGAGAAGGAGAAGGAGAAGGAGAAGGAGAAGGAGAAGGAGAAGGAGAAGGAGAAGGAGAAGGAGAAGGAGAAGGAGAAGGAGAAGATTATAGCTGTGAATGCACACATCAGAAAAAGTGGGGACCCAAATCAATAACCTAATAATATAATTAAAGGTCTTGAAAAACAAGAACAACTCAAATCCAAAGGTAGTGTAAAAAAGGAAGTTATAAAAGTCAGAGCATATATTAATGAAATTGAGAATAAAAAGCCATATGAAGAATCAATAAATGGGCTCAGGATTTAGCTCAGAAGCATAAGTGCCTGCCTGCCAAGTGCAAGGTCCTCAGTTAAATCCCTGGTTTTAAAAAAAATCAATAAATCAAAGAGCTGATCTTTTAAGATTTTAGACAAAAACATAGTCAACCTTAAAAAAAAGGAAAGCACCCATGTCAATTTAATTAGAAATGAAAAAGGCAAAATCAAAATGAAAATCACAAAAACTCAAAAGATTATTGTAAACAATTTTAAATCCTATACTTCAATAAATTGAAGAGTCTAAAAGGGAATATATATATATATATATATATATATATATATATATATATATAACCAAAACTAAACTGACACAAACACCTGAATAAACCAAAAACAGAAAAAGAAATTGAAACACTAATAAAATTAAAAAATAACTCGCAAGAAAAACCCAGATTGGTTTCACCATTAAATTTTACAAGAATATTTGGGATATTTATCACTAATACTTCTCACACTTTACATGAAACTGAAAGGGAAAAGATAGTGCCAAACTCATTACTGAAAATTAGCTTTGCTTTGATTCCAAGACAAGAAAAGGATTGAGCTCCTTAATAAGTATATATGCAAAGATCTTCAACAATATAGTGGCAAACAGAATAAAACAAATCATTAAAGATGTCATACACTGTGACCATATCGCTTTTATCTCAAGGATGCAAACACAATTAAACTTATACAAATATATAAAGGTTATACAGCACAGAAACAGCAACAAGGAGAAATCACTTGATCATCTCAATAGGGGAAGAAAAGCCTTTCATAAAATTTAACATCTATTTATGGTTAATACCCTGATGAAAATTGATATAGAAAGACCTTATCTCAATGTGATAAAAGCTATTTGTGAAACGCCTACTGCTAATATCTTACTACATGACAAAAAACTGGAAGCTTTTCCTATAAAATCAGGAATAATACAGAATGTCTGCTAACATTACTCTTGTTCAACATAGTACTAAAACCTTTAGTCAGAGCAATCAGAAAAGATAAAGAAATTAAATAGATACTTATAGGAAGAAAAGATGTTAAACTATCCTAATTCACAGACATGATCCTTTATGAAGAATTCCATCAAAAGACTCCTAGAATTTATAAACAAATGTATAAAGATGGTGAAACACAAAACCAGCACACATAAATCAATAACATTCCTGTACACTAACCATGCACCCATTGAGAATGAATTTAGGAAAACAACACAATTTGCAATAACAACTTCAAGAAAAATTGAATACTTAAAAATTAAGGGACAAGGAAGTCATCTATAACCAAAAAAATATAGTACTGTGAAACAAGAGATTGAAGAGAACATCAGAAAATGGAGAGACATCCCCTGCTCCTGGATAGGCACAACAAATATTGTCCAAATGGATATATCTCCAAAATTGATACACAAATTTAATCCAATCCCAATCAAAATACCAAGAGCATTCATCACAGAAATAGAAAAAACTATCCAAAATTCACATGGAAAAGAAAGTGAACCAGAATAATGAAAGCAAGTATAGAAGCCCAGTGAATGCCAAGCAGCTAGTAGGGGCCAGAATTCAGTCCCAGACCCTGAACATGCAAGGTTGAATCCAGCACACAGGGAAACCTTGGAACTTCACTCCCAGGCAGTAAGACCACTCTTGGCATCTGAAATCCACCAGAGGACACACGGGAGTCCCCTCAGGCCTAACTGGCCCACGCTCAGCAAACTCCAAGTGGCTAGCAGTTGCCTACAGTCTGCCCTGGGAGCCAAAACTGAGCCAGGTGATTCCCAGTGCACAGGGGAAGCTTTGAAACATCACTTGAAACCCAGAAATATAGGAAAATGACAAAATGAAAGAGCAAAATGCAATCTCAAACTTCCAGCCCAACCCAAGCAAGCCTAGGAGACATGGACACAGAAGAAACTATAAGCCATACACATGAAATTCCTGAAATGATAAAAACTGAAGTAAAGAAACTACTCCAGGAAGCCATAAAAGAACTCAAATCAGAAATAGTCTCACAGGTAAAAGAAGAAATGATAAATATAATCAAAGAAATGCTGAACACACCTAAAGAAAGCATAGTTTAAAAATTAGAGGAACAACCAAAAAAAAGGGCCAGGGGTTTAGCTCAGCAGTGTAAGTGCCTGCTTGGCAAATGTAAGGTCATGAGTTCAATCCCTGGCACCAAAAAAAAAAAAAAAAAAATAGAGGAACAATGAAAAAAGAAGGAAACCTTGAATGAACAATATAAGAAACAAACAGAAAGCATGAAGCAGATTCAAAGAGATATACAAGAAATCAAAAATTCCATCAAAAGTTGGCAAAACCAACTCAACAAAAGTGAAGATAGAATTTCAGACCTCAAAGACAAGATTGCAGCTAGTGAACAGGAAAGGAAAGATCTTTTTAAAATAACAAGGAACCGGAAAATAACAATTCAACAACTGCAAGATGATGCAAATAAAAACAACGTAAGATTGACAGGTATAAACAAAAAGGAAAGTGACAACAAAAATGATGTCAAGAGTCTATTTACAGAAGAAATAGTGGAAAATTCCCCAAACATGAGAATACAAATTGAAATACAGATCAGTGAAGCATATGGAACTCCAAATAACCATAACTAAAATAAAACTACACCCAGACATATAATAATCAACATCCCAGAAATCCAACATAAGAGCAGAATACTAAAGGCTGTTAGAGAGGAGAGAGAGATCACCTATAAAGGAAAACTTATCAGAATCACAGCAGACTTCTCAACACAAACAATGAAGTCAAGAAGAGCATAGAGTGAAGTATTTCAGATCATAAAGGAAAAGCACTTCCAACCCAAACTGATGTACCTTGCAAATCTGTCCTTCAAAATGGATGGACAAATAAGACACTTCCACAACATAGAACAACTGAAGAACTTCATGACCACCAAACTAACCCTGCAAAAAATATTGAAAGACATTCTAGATAGACATAGGAAAAAACTACTAAGCAAGGCAAACAAACAGAGTGGAAAGGTAAAGAATCAATAGCAGAAAGATAACATGTCAAAAGTAAACCAGTATATATCAGTGATAACCATTAATGTAAATGGCCTCAGCTCATCAATTAAAAGAAACAGACTGGCAGAATGAATCAAGAAACAAAATCCAACCATATGCTGTCTACAAGAAACCCATCTAACCCAAAAGGAAGCTCATAGACTGAAACTCAAAGGTTGGAAAACAATAATCCATGCAACAGGAACCCCCCAAAAAGCAGGGGTAGCTATTCTGTTTGCAGATGTGAACTTCAAGCCAAGAATGAGCTAAAGAGGTAAAGAAGGTCACTACATACTAGGTAGGTGAAAACTTCAAGAGGAAGACATAAAAATCTTAAATATATATGCACCAAATTTGGGAGCACCCAGCTTTACAAAGCAAGTATTAACAGAAATGAAAAATCAAATAAGCAATACCACAATTATAACAGGAGGCCTTAACTCACCATTGAAACAAAGGGACAGATCAACTAGATAGAAAATCAGCAAAGAAATAGAAGAAGTGAATCACACTTGTGAACAAATGGACTTGATAGATGTATACAGAGTGTACCACCCAATAGCAACAGAATATACATTCTTCTCAGAAGCACATGGAATGTTCTCTAAAATAGACCATATACTAGCCCACAAACATGCTTAAGTAAATGCAAAAGAATTGAAATTATCCCATGTATGTTATCAGATCATAGCACCATGAAACTAGAAATTAATGATAAAAGAAACTACAAAAACCCCACAAACACATGGAAATTGAATAATACACTCCTGAGCAATCAGCGGGTCAAGAGAAAATTAAAGAAGAAATTAAACAATATTTACAGGCAAACGAAAATACAAATACATTTTACCAGAACCTGTGGGATGCAATGAAAGCAGTCCTCAGTGGAAAATTTATGGTGGTGAACTCCCACATCAGAAAGACATAATGAACACAAATAAACAACTTGATGCTACACCTCAAACATCTAGAAAAAGAAGAGCAAGCCAAGCCCAAAGCCAAAAGGAGGGAGGAAATTATAAAGATCAGAGCAGAAATTAATGCAATAGAGACTAAGAAAACAATACAAAGAATCAATGAATCAAAAAGTTGGTTCTTTGAAAGAATAAATAAAATTGACAGGCCTCTAGCCAACCTTATCAGAAAAAGGAAAGAAAAATTCAAATTAATGCAGTAAGGAATGAAAAGGTTGAAATCCCTTGTTCATGGATAGGAAGAACAAACATTGTGAAAATGGCAATTCTCCCAAAATTGTTATACAGATTTAATGCAATCCCAATCAAAATACCACTAGCATACCTCACAGATCTAGAGAAATCATCCCTGTGGAAATACAGAAGATCATCAACACCTATTTTGAAAACCTCTACCCTCAAAGGCTTGATAACACAGGAGAAATGGGCAGATTCCTAGAAACAGATGAATTACCAAAACTGGGTCAAGAAGATGTAAAACTGTTAAATAACCCAATTTCAATTAATGAAATTGAAAATGTAATTAAATCTTTACCAACAAAAAAAAGCCCAGGTCCAGATGGATTTACTGTGAAATTGTACATGAAATTCAAAGAAGATTTAATACTGACACTTCTCAAATTCTTCAATGAAACTGAAAGAGAAAATTCTCCCTAACTCATTCCTGGAACCAAATATTACTCTAATACCAAATCCTGAGAAAGACCCAACTAAAAAAAGATTTACAGGCCAATCTCCGTAATGCACATAGATGCAAAAATTCTCAATAAATTATTGGCAAACAGAAGGCAGCAAACCATCAAGAAGATTATACACCACGACCAAGTGGGATATATCCTAGGAATGCAGGGATGGTTCAACATACGCAAGGCAATAAATGTAAGTCACCATATCAATAGAACCAAAAATAAGAACCACATGATTATTTCTATACATGTAGAAAAAGCTTTTGATAAGGTTCAACACTTATTCATGAAAAAAACTTACAGAAAATTGTAATAGATGGTATTTACCTCAATATAATAAAAGCCATCTATGAAAGACCAACAGCCAGTACCATATAGTTCTTTGTTATTTTATTTAAAGAGAGAAAACAAAACAAAACAAAACAAAACAAAACAAAAGGGTACAGAATTCCAAAGCAAAAAAAGAAAACAACAAAAAAACCCACTAAGAAATCACTACTTGATAAGTTACATACTGTCATCTTGGAAATAGTTGTTCAAGTTATAAAATTAAAGCATACAAAGTAGACATTCAAGCAGTGAGACTGTCAACAGTTCTGCTCAATGATCTAACAAAAACAGTAATATGGACATCTATCTTACACACTTAAACATACATGCAGTTATATCCATTAGAGCACTTCCTTTTCCCCTCTTTTTTATAGTAGCAATTATGCATTTTGGGTTTTATTACTCCTACAATTCTTATTAATTTTACACTAGAGACACAATGTGATATTTATAAATATGATTCTTATTTATTTGACTAATGAGGATAGTCTCAAGTTGTCTCCATTTCCCTATGAAGGCCTCAAGATCATCCTTTTTCGTATTGTATAAAAATATCACATCTTTTTCATCCACTCTGCAGTTGATGGGCATCTTGGTTGTTTCCAAGATTTAGCTATTACAAGTTGTGCTGCTATAAACATGGATGCACATATATCACTGTGATATGTATGACCTTCTCAGTTTTTCTGGGAAAATACCCAGGAGGGGAATAGCTGGGTTGAATGGAGCTTCCCATCATAGTCCTCTGAGAATTCTCCATACTGATTTCCACAGTGGTTGTACCAGTCTACACTCCCACAAACAGTGCAGCAGTGTTCCTTTTTCCCCGCAGCCTCGCCAAAATTTGTTATCACTTGATTTCTTGATAGCAGCTATTCTTTCTGGAGTGAGATGATATCTCTATGTTGTTTTAATTTTCAGTACTTTGTCTGAGTGGTTGCTGGATAAGATTCTTTCCCATTCTGTGGGTTTTCTTTTCACTCTGGTGGTGATTTCTTTTGAAGTGCAGAAACTTTTCAATAATATGAGATCCCAGTTGTTCATTCTCTGAAGTGTTTCCCGTGCAGTTTGCATTTTGTTCATGAATTCTCTGCTTGCCCCTATGTCTCCAAGATTTCTACCTACCTTATCTTCTAGAAGATTTAGTGTTACTGTTTTAATGTTTAGATTTTTGATCCACTTAGACTTTAGTTTTGTGCATGGTGATAAGCATGGATCTAGTCTCAGTCTTCTGCATGTGGAAAGCCAATTGTTCCAACACCATTTATTAAAGAGGTTATCCTTCCTCCATTGAACGTGTTTAGCCCTTTTGTCAAATATCAGGTGGCTGAGTGTCTTTGTACCTATACTTGCATCTTCTAATCTATTTCATTGGTCCTCAAGTCTATTTCTTTGCCAGTACCATGCTGATTTTATCACTGTGGCTTTGTAGTAGAGTTTCAAGTCAGGAATTGAGATGCCTCCTGCCTTGCTTTTATTGCCCAGAATTGTCTTTGCTGTTCTAGGTTTCTTCTGTTTCCAACTGAATTTTAGGAGTGTTTTCTCTAGATCTCTGAGGTATGTCAATGGTATTTTGATTGGAATTGCATTAAATCTGTATAACAGTTTTGGGAGTATGGCCATTTTCACAATGTTGGTTCTTCCTGGCCAAGAGCAAGGAATATCCTTCAGTTTTCTAATATTCTCTTCAATCTCCTTTTTTAGTGTAGTATAATTTTTAGCATATAGGTCTTTTACATTCTTAGGTTGATTCCTAAGTATTTTAGTTTTTTAGATGTTATGGGGAAGGGTGATGTTTCCATAATTTCTCTCTCAGTGAGTTTCTTGTAGGTACACAGGAATGCTATTGATTTTTTAGCATTGACTTTGTATCCAGCTACACTGCTGAATTTGTTTATTATCTCTAGTGGAGTTTTAATCTTTTAATGGAGTTTTTTTGGATCTTCTAATAGAGTATCATGTCATCTGAAAATATTGATCATTTAACTTCTTCCTTTCCTATTTTGTTCTTTTTATTTCTCTCTCTTGTCTGATTGCCCTGGCTAGTGTTTCCAGAACTATATTGAAAAGGAGTGGTGATAATAGACATCTTTGTCTTGTTCCTGATTTTAAAGTGAAAGCCTTCAGTTTAGTGTAGTATTGACTGTTGGTTTAGTGTAGTATTGACTGTTGGTTTGTAATAGATGGTCTTTATAAGGTTGAGGTAGACATCGTGTATTTTGAGTTTCTGAAGGGTTTTTATCATGAACATGTGTTTGATCTTATGGAAGATTTTCTGCATCTATTGAAATGACCATGTAGTTTTTGTTTTTGGCTCTGTTGATGTGGTGTATCACATTTATTGATTTGTGTATGTTAAACCATCCCTGCATTCCTGGAATGTACCCCACTTGGTCATGATGTATAATCTTCTTGATGATTTGTGGCATTCTATTTGCCAGTATTTTATTGCGAATCTTTGCATCTATGTTCATTAGTGAGATTAGCCTATAGGTCTCCTTTTAGACTGGGTCTTTCTCTGGTTTTGGTATGAGAGTAATACTTGCCTCCAGGAATGATTTAGGGAGGATTGCTTCCTTTTCAATTTCATTGAAGAGTTTAAGGAGTCTTGGCATCAAATCTTCTCTAAATTTCTTGTAGAATTCAGCTGTGAATCCATCAGGACCTGGGATTTTCTTTCTTGGTAAGTTTTTTATTACATTTTCAATTTCAATAGCTGATATTGGGTTATTCAAAATTGCTATATCTTCTTGGTTGAGCTTTGGTAGTTCATATGCTTCTAGAAATCTGTCCCTTTCCTCTGTGTTTTCCACTCTATGTGAGTAGAGATTTTCAAAGTAGGTATTCATGATCTTTTGAATTTCCATGGGATCTGTAGTAATTTCCCCCTTTTTGGACCTTATTGCATGAATTTGGATTTTTTCTTTCTTTTTCTTTATAAGATTAGCTAGAGGTTTGTAAATTTTGTTATTTCTCTCAAAAAACCAACTTTTTGATTCATTAATTCTTGTAATTTTTTTTAGTTTCAATTACAATGATTTCTGCTCTAATCTTTACAATTTCCTCTCTTCTATGAGCTTTGGGATTAACTTGCTCTTGTTTGCTAGAAGCTTGAGATGAACCATTAGATTATTTATTTGTGCTCATTCTGTGTTTTTGATATGACAATTTATTGCTATATATTTCCCTCTTAAGACTGCTTTCATTGCATCCCACAGATTACAATAGGTTGTTTCCACATTTTCATTGAATTGTAGGTACTGTTTTATTTCTTCTTTAATT
The DNA here is from genome assembly GCA_004027295.1 of Dolichotis patagonum. Taxonomy (NCBI): domain Eukaryota; kingdom Metazoa; phylum Chordata; class Mammalia; order Rodentia; family Caviidae; genus Dolichotis; species Dolichotis patagonum. Next base: position 63,224 of record PVJX010007322.1, on the reverse strand, counting down.
TCATCTGTAGCCACTGGTTGTTCAGAAAGTTGTTAATTAATTTCCATGTATTTATGCTGGTTTTGCAATTTCTTTTGCCATTAATTTCGATTTCAGTGCACTATGGTCAGATAGTATGCATGAGATAACTTCAATACCTTAGCATTTATTTAAGAATGTTTTATGGGATAATATATGGTCTATTCTGGAAAATGTCCTGTGCACAGCTGAGAAGAACGTGTATTTTGATGTGGTTAGGTGGAACACTCTGTAAACATCTACGAAGTCCAGTTGCTCGCAGGTATGATTCAGTTCTATTATTTCTTGGCTGATTTTTTGTCTGATTTTTGGCTGATCTCTTGTGACAGTTGGCTGTTAAGGTCACCTGTAATAATTGTGTTCTTGTGTATTTGGTTTTTCATGTCTTTTAGTGTCTGTCTTATATAGTTGGGTGCTTCTGTGTTTGGTGCATATATATTTATAATTGTTAGTTCTTCCTCTTGAATTTTTCCACTTACAAGTATAAAGTGACCTTCTTTGTCTCTTTTAATCATTTTAGGTTTGAAGTTCACATTGTCTGCAAATAGCATAGTTACCCCTTCTTTTGTCTGGGTTCCTGTTGCATGGAATACTGTTTTCCATCCTTTGACTTTTAATCTATGAGTTTCTTTTTGAGTCAGATGTGTATCTTGTACACAGTATATTGTGGGATCCTGTTACTTGATCCATTCCATCAACCTGTTTCTTTTGATAGGTGAATTGAGCCCATTTACATTTATGGATATAACTCATATATACTGGCTTGACTTTGCCATGTTGTGTTCCTATTGTTAGTTTCCTGCTTTTCTCCCTTGTTTAATTTCTTGTTCAGCCTGATGATTTCTTTCTATTGTTGTTCTGGTGATTGCAGTCATTTTTATCAATATCTAGGATGTCCTTCAGCACTCTTTCTAAGGTTGGTTTGGTGGACATGAGTTTCTTCAGTTGTTCTTTGTCATGAAAGTATCTTGTTTCTCCATTAAATTTGAAAGACAGTTTTGCTGGGTACATTAGTCTGGGTTTAAAGTTGTTTTCTTTTAGGGCTTGAAATACTTCACTCCAAGCTCATCTTAACCTGAAAGTTTGTGCTGAGAAGTCTGCCATGATTCTAATAGGCTTTCCATGATAGATGAGTTGTGTCTTTTCTCTAACAGCTTTTAGCATTCTGTTTTTATGCTGTATTTCTGAGATCTTAACTATTATATGTCTGGGTGTAGGTTTATGTTGGTTATGACTGTTTGGTGTTCTATATGCCTCACTTATTTGTATATCAGATTTTTTCCCCATGTTTGAGAAATTTTCTGCCATTACTTCTGTGAAAAGTTTAGCTATATCCTTTGCATTGTCTCTTGCCTCCTCACTGATGCCTATTAATATAACATTTTTTCTCCTGGCATCATCTCGAAGCTGCTGGATTGTCATTTCATGCTGCTTTGTTGTTTTTATAAGTTCTACCCTTTCAAGATCGCTATCTGCAATCCTGTCCTCAAGGTCCAAAATTCTGTCCTCAGTTTCATTTAAATGGCTTTGCAGGCTTTCAATAAAAGTTTTTGTTTCTTGCATATCTCTTTGAATTTGTAGGTTCATGGATTCTGGTTCTGGTTCTGAATTCATGGATTCTGCTTGTTTTCTGCATTGTTCATTCAAGGTTTCAATCAATTTCATGGTAAATTTCAATCAATTTCCCATGCTTCTGTATTTTTTTTTTGTCTATTTCTTCTCTAGCTATGTTGAGCAACTCATTTACTAAGGTTGTTATTTTGTCTTTACATGAGACATTATTTCTAATTTGAGTTCCTCTATAGCCTCATGCATTTGTTTCTTTACTTCATTTGCTATCTTTTCAGAGGTTTCTGGTGCATGACTTTTAAGGTCCTCTATTTCTTTATTGCCTGTACTTACTCTTGATGGACTCGATGTTTGGGATTGCATTTTGCTTTTTCATTTAATCATTTTCATTGTTTGGGTAAATTTCTGGTCTTTCTATCCTAACTGTCACAACTTTCTGTAGTGTGTGTTTTAGGGTCTTACTGTGTGGTTGATGTTTGCCAAATGCTGAGTACCACAATGAAGAGGAGATCCAGCCTCCTGAATTCTTCCTACAGGGCCTGTTGGGTGAGTCCTATATTTTTTCTGGGCTAACTAGCCCAGAAGTATTAACGTAAGGCAACTCTTAGTTCCTGCTGTTGTTATAGCTTCAGGTTGTTGCAGGTCACCAGATCTCCCTGGCTATAGTGTTTGTGTCAGTTGAGGCCCTGCTGTGTCACTGGGGGTCTCATAAGTTCTTTTAATTTTCTCTAAGTTGGGGGGGCATTATTGGTGCATTCCTCAACCTGTCTGATGTTCTCTGTGTGGAGGAGGGAGTTACCCACTCTCTTGCCAGGTTCACCAAGGTCTTACACTTGGAGGGAGTTTCATTTCCACTCCTGTTTACCCACTGCAGACCTCTAGGGACAAACTCACCACACTGACTGGAGCCTGATGAAGTCTTCTGTTTGGGTGAGGGTTTCTGGAATCTCTCATCCAGCCAGCACTAACACACTGTCCACTATAGTCCAAGGTTCTGATGTTCCCAGTGGAAGGGCGGGCCCAGCAGTGGCAGTCCCAGGCAGCTCAGGCCTGCAGCGGGCTTCCACCATGTTCCCAGTGGAAGGGTGTGCTTACCCACTGGTCCCAGTGGAAAAGCAGGCCCAGTAGCCACACTCTCAGGCAGCTGAGGCCTTCTCCCGGCTGTTGAAGGGCCCAACATCATATTCAATGGCCAAAAACTGAAAGCCTTTACCCTAAAATCAGGGACAAGACAAAGATGTCCATTGTCACCACTCCTATTCAATATAGTGCTAGAAATACTAGCCAGAGCAATTAGACAAGAGAAAGAAATAAAATGAGTAAGGATAGGAAAAGAAGAATTTTAATTATCATTATTTGCAGATGACATGATACTCTACACAGAATACCCCCAAACTCCATTGAAAGGCTCCTAGGTATAATAAATAAATTCAGTAATGTACCTGGATCCAAAGTCAGCACTCAAAAAATCAATAGCATTCCTATACACTAACAACAAAACCACTGAGAAATAAACAAGAGAAGCCATAACCTTTCCAATAGCACCCAACAAAATGAAATACTTAGGAATCAATCTCACAAAAGAAGCAAATGTTCTATGCAGGGATAATTATAATACCCTGAAAAAAGAAATTTAAGAGGACCTCAGAAAATGGAAAGCCATCCCTTGTTCATTGATAGGAAGAACACTGTGAAAATGGCCATTCTCCCAAAACTGTTCTACAGATTTAATGTAGTCCCAATCAAAATGCCACTAGCATACCTCACAGGTCTAGAGAAATCACTCTTAAAATTCATCTGGAAACAGTGGAACTCTTAGTTCCACTGGCAAAGGCAATTCTAAGCAACAAAGGCAAGGCAGGAGACATCACAATCCCTGACTTGAAGTTATACTACAAAGTTACTGTAATAAAATCACATTGTACTGGAATAAAAACAGACTTGAAGATCACTGGAATAGATTAGAAGATACAACTACAATGACAAACATACTTAGCCACATTATCTTTGATAAAGGGGGCAAACACATTCACTGGAAGAAAGATAGTCTCTTCAATAAATGGTGCTGGAAAATTTGGCTATCCATATGCTGAAAACTAAAACTAGACCCATGCCTATCACCATGTAGTAAACTAAAGTCTAAATGGATAAAAGATCTAAATATTAAAACAGAAACACTAAATTTGTTGGAAGACAAAGTAGGTAGATGTCCTGAAGACATAGGGACAGGTAGAGAATTCATGAATAAGAATCAAACCACCCAGGAAATACTTCCCAGAATCAATAACTGGGACTACATCTTATTAAAGAGTTTCTGCATGTCGAAAAAGATTTCCAGCAGAGTGAAAAAGAAAACCCAAAATTTGGGAAAAAATCCTAGTGAACTGTCCCTCAGACAGAGGACTTCTGTCCAGAACATAAAAGAATTTTTTAAAAATCAGATCCCCAAAATTCAAAGACCCATTCCAAAAATGGACATCTGAGATGAATACACAGTTCTCAGATGAAGAAATACAAATGGCAAGTAAATACATGAAAAAATGTTCATCATCATTAGTCATTAGAGAAATGCAAATTAATACAACAATGAGGTTCCATCTCACTCCAGAAAGAATGGCCAGGATAAAGAAAACTACCAGCAACAAATGCCGCAAAGGCTGCACGGAAAAAGAAACTCTTCTGCACTGTTGGTGGGAGTGTAGACTGGTGTAGCCACTGTGAAGGTCAGTCTGGAGATTCCTCAAAAAGCTGGGTTTGGAAGTCCCATTTGACCCAGCCATTCCACTTCTAGGCATATTCCCAGAAGAACTGAAAACATCATACCACAGTGATACATGTGCACCCGTGTTTATAGCAGCACAATTTGTAATAGCCAGATCTTGGAAACAACCTAAGTGTCCATCAACTGAGGAATGGATAAAAAAGATGTGGTATTTTTATACAACGGAGTACTACTCTGCTATAAAGAATTATCACATTGAGATATTTAAAAGTAAATGGATGCAACTCAAGACCTTAAGTGACATAAATCAAACTCACATGTGTAAATAATGTATAGTCTCCCTACTGTAATAAATGGTAAGAATACATAACATAAAAAAAACTCAATAAATACAGTGAAAGGACAAGAATCTGCTTAAATCAGAAAAAATAATATCTCAGGGGAAATGAAAAAGAAAAAGGAAGAGAAAAGAAAAAAATTATCTAAAATTATATAAACACACAGGATAGCTAAGATGTTTGTGCTACAAATTCTGTAAGTTCTTTAAACAAAATAGTTAACATTGATAGGATTGGAACAATTGTGTGTATTATTGTATAGTGATCTAAGGAATTCTTGAAGATCATTATGTAAAATGGCAACCATAGTTATGCTCATACCACCTTATTTTGAAGGCCTATAATTGTCAGTGTTCTGGGCTCCTTGCTATTGTTGTTTATATGTCTTTTTCTTTTAGTGTTTTTCTAGGAATTTGTTTTGTTTTGTCTTGTTTTGTTTTGTTTTGTTTTTCCCTCTAATACAAAAAGGATAGGTATACATATAGAGACTAATGCATGGGTAGAATTTAGGGTTAGGGTTAGGGTTAGGGTTAGGGTTAGGGTTAGGGTTAGGGTTAGACTGAGACAGCCAATACAATGAAAAAGAAATTGGAGACATTTTTGAAAAGATGACTATTATCAAAAATGTATATAAAACTTTTAAAAAGTAACCCTCCAAAATAAAAGAACAAATTAAAAGTAGTTCAATTGAAATAAATAGATAGTTCTCAGAAGAGTTTAAAATGGCTTAGTAAATACATGAAAATATATGTTCAACATCTCTGGTTATTATAAAAAGATAAAATAACACTGAGATTCTATCTTATTCCAAAAAGATAGAATATATCTTATTCTATCATATAGAAAACAAATAGTAACAATTGGAAATTTTAAGAATGACAAGGATGTGGAGGGAAATGAACCCTCCTACATGGTTACTGGGAATGTAAATTAGCATAACCTCTATGGAAATCAGTATGGAGTTCTCTAAAAAACCTAACACTAGAAATTCCATTTAACCTAGGTATTCTTCCTCTAAATATTCTCCCAAACAGTTAGAAGACATTGCATTGCAGTGATACATCATACCCATGTTTATAGCAACACAATTCATAACAACTACATCTTGGAAGTAAGTTATATGCTTAGCAACAGATAAATGGTTAGAAAACATCATATTTATATACACTGGAGTTCTATTCTACCATAAATAAGAATAAATTTGGGTCATTTGCAGGAAAATGCACGCATTTTGAGACCATAGCATTAAATGAGATACATCAGACACACAATCTTCAATACTGCATTGTTTCCCTCCTGTAGAAATCCAGGGAATAAATAAATTAAAGAGCTTAATAAAAGATAGATAACAGGAACCAGAGAGATACTACTTTTGCAAATGTGAAGCAGACCAAATGACAAGAGGGGGAGGAAAGGGAAAGGAGACAAGAGTTATGATGCATTGTGTACATGTGCTAATCCCTCATGATAAATGTAATTATTGTATACCTCAAACATGCGCTAGTAAAAATAAACCTGTTAAAAATGTAAAAGAAAACAACTGCCAAACTAGAATTCTACAGGCCGCTGCCGGAGAGGGGGCAGCCAGACCCAAGCCTCTCTCCATGAGTCCGCGCCATTCATTGACTGCAGGGGAAGAGAACCAGGCCTCACCAGGAAGGGTTCCCTGTCTGGAAACCATACATTTTCATTGTTTTGTTGGGTTGAGTTTTATTCTCTTCTGTTTTATTTGATTATGCTAAATCTGATGGCACGAGCGCTATTTAAAAGACAGCAAGATATATTATGGTAGCCATTTTGGATTTGCTATTGGCTTATTTTGAAGTCCTGTATTGCATTCATTGTTTTGTTTTTATTTGTTCTATTCTATTCTGTTCTGTTTGATTTTTACTATGTCTAAAGGTATCTGCAACTATTCTGAAAAAAACAAAAGGCATTATGGTAACTATTGTTGATTTCATAAGGTTTTGAAGTCCTGTATCACTTACACTGTTTATATTGATTGATTTTATTCTGTTTTATTTTCCTTGGTTTTACCCTCTTTAAAATAAAAAATAAAACATAAAAAAAAAGATGACAAATAAAAACAAATTAGAATTCTATATCTAACCAAACATTCATTCAATAACATGAAGATAAAATAAGAACATATTCAAATAAATAAGAATTTAGGAAATTTTGCTCTAATAGACTTATAGGAGATGAATATGAGATTTTGAGACAAGTATAGCTGCAGGCATTGAAAATAAACAGAATGAAAGTAATAAAGATGTACACAGCTTTAAATAACAGTGGCTCCAAAACTGTTTGGAGATGGAGTATGTTTATGTGGTATGTGTGCACAGACACACAAACAAACACAAAAAGGACAAAACTAACAGAAAAGTCTAAAAAATGGTAAATACAATATTCTAGAATTCTTGCATTGCCCCAGAAGTGATAAACCAAGAATTTTTGACTCTGTGTTTTAAGTAAAATGTATGACAACTACTAAAGAAAAACAAAACATAGATAAATAATGAACAAAATGCTGAATAAAAATTTGTAATTGGCTCCCACTTTTTTAAGGATGAAGTAATTATTGAAATTGCCAACCACTGGCTAAAAGGACTTAGCCAGTTCTATGAGCAAAAATTAATTTGTTCCCTGCCAATAAACAACTGAAAATAAAATTGTAAAAGAACTTTGTTTTGTAAGTGAAGAACTATTTCAAGCACCAAAAAATAACTTTAAGACACAGGAGCAATTTGATAACACGTTTCAAAATGTCTATACAGGAAAAAATGCACTAAAATAAAGTCTAAAACAAATAGAGAAACATACCATGCTTACAGAAGGAAGAAAATATTTTAAATATATAATTTCTCCACAGATTATTTATATCTTAATTATCGATTCTACAGAGTGCATGAGTGTCTTAGTTATTTTTCTTATTGCTGAGACAAAACACCTGACGCCCAAAGTTAAAGAGGAAAGGTTTATTTCAGCTAACCGTTTGTAGGGGTTTGGGGCAGTCATTGGCAGGCTCCAAGGCCAAGTGGCCTGGCAGACAACCATCACAGAATAAAAACAGTTCTCAGCAGGTAAAAGGCAACAAAAGCAGCAAGTGGTCAGTGAAGTCAGCGTCCCTCTTTCTGTCCCTCTACATTCTATCCAAGCTACACATCCTTAGGCCAGATAGCACTCACACCTAAGGTAACATTTATCATGGACTGATCAGGCCCACAACCTTTCCAGCAAGTAGATGGCAAGCGCTATGATTCTAGGGCTCCAAGAGGATCAAAACAGTCTAGCAGAATTCAAGATTCTCTGGGGATGGAGACAAAGAACTTCTCTGGGCAGTCCATGTTTATTTGGTTTTCAAACAAGCAAGGGTTTAGAGCGGAATATGTGGAAACTGAGCAGGACCTTGGAAGTCAGCTCAAGGACTTCTCCAAGTAATAGATTATGTTAATTTAGGAGAACTAGTTTATCTCCAGGTCGACCTTCACTGCAGGAGTGAGATGCCTGTAGCTACAGTCTTTCACTAGTTAATTGGGATGAGAACCAGGCATCCTCAGCTGTGGCCTTATCTTGTCCTTTGAGGTATCACAGCTTCACAGGCCATTACAGGCCTCAGCCGGGACCTTACTATGAATCCACTGCTCATCTCCAGAAAAGGCTGAGGCCTGGGACAGACTCACAAATAAACATAGAAAGCCAATTGATTAATTTTAAATACTGCTCGGAGCCGCTTGGTAGTGATCTCCGTCAGACCTTCCCATTTCACACCCAGAACTCTGCCAACCAACCAGAGAACTAATTTAGTAATCACACACCCTTAATCCCAGCCTCACACACTCTAAAACCAGCAATCTTCATAAAGCCCCACCTATGACCACAGGAGATACTGGGAGTTAAATAGAGACACAAGCCATAATAATGCGTGTGTGTGTGCGTGTGCGTGTGCGTGTGCGTGTGTGTGTGTGTGTGTGTAAATTTACTCTAGTATTTAAAGTGTCTGGGACTGGGAGTGTGACTCACTCTTAGAATATTTTCCTACCATGTCAATGATCTGCCTTCAATCTGTAGAATGACAAAAACACAGACAGACACAGAGACAGCGAGAGAGGGAAAGAGAGAAAAAGAGAGAAAGCAAGGCATTTTTTGAAGATCAAAATTGGGAGTTAGTCTGGCAAGGAATACAATACTGATCCAAGGAGGAACAGAACAATTAACAGAACAGAGAATTCTGAAACAAAGTAAAACATATGTAGCCATCTGATTTGCAACAGAAGTCGTCACACTGTAACAGAAAAATGGTGATTTTTAATAAACAGTGCTAAGGCTACGATATACCTCCTGAGGGGAAAAAGCAAAAATAAATTTGGCCTGTCCATCATACCAATTCATTTTAAGATTAAATGGAAGGTATAAAATTAAACATATTGTCAGGGATCTACCTCAGTGGTAAGCACCAGCTTGGTAATCATGAGACCCTGAACTTGATCCCCAGTACCAAACATTATTTAGTTATTTATTTAATTTAAAATATCTGTAAGTTATATATTCAAAGGAACTTTAAATAAGATCTCACAGGCACTAACCATAAAAATGAGACTGATCAATTAAAAGACATGAATATTAATAACTTTTTAAAAGACAGATGTAAGACAGTATAAAAAGTGTACTGCACATAAACAGAAATCATTTTCCACTTAAAGAGGAGTTTATATTTAAAGTTTCTACCTATTAGTATTAAACAATCCTGTTTTTCAAAAGCACAAAAGATTTACATACTTCATGAAGAATGACATCAAATGGACAATAAGTGTGAATCCATGCTCATAATTATTACACTTCATGCAAGTACAAAGCAGAGCTATGATGAAACAACCGAAGAATGATTAAAATTAGGACGGGTAATGCCAAATGTTCGTGAGATTGTCAGCTTAACTTTCATACACTATGAGTTTGCCCAGATAAAACCACTGGCAATATCTGCTAATGTTAGATATATACATAGTCTATAATCAAGCACTTGACTCCTGTGCATATATTCTGCAAAGATGAAAAAATATGTTTACACAAATACACAACAATTCTATTGTAGTACTATTTGTATTATGTGAAAATGGAAACAAATGACTTTTAACATTATAATTGATTTATAAATTATAATATATTCATGCTTAATATAAGAATAAAACACCATTGCTCACAATAACATTGATAATATAAATCAAAGAAAAAAGCAAATAAAAGAATAGAAATTAATTACACTCATCTAAAGTTCCAAAACAGGGCTAGGTTTCATCTCGGTGCTAGTGAACATTTCTAGCTTGCATGAAACCCTAGCTTCCATCATCAATACCACAAAAAGGAATAAATAAAATAGAATAATATTCAAAAACATGGTGATATTAAAATATTTATTGTGTTTCTTTCTGCAAATTCTTAAGCTTGTTGGATTTCACCTCTAAATAGTCTACACATAGATAATATCTAGTTCAGCTTTCTTGACATCTACATTTGCAGACAGTTCAATTTATCAAATATTTCTCTACATATTAATGATCTCACTATTTATTATCTATGAAACTATAGATACTGTTCTAAAATCTTTACATGTAATAACTTATGATTACCTAAAAGTTTATATCTCACACAAAACTGTTGTTTAACAAATTTTAAAATGTGTTAATAATTTAATAAGTTTTACAAAAACAATGAAAAGTTTCAAAACGACCTAAGCAGTGTCACTGTTATCACTAAATCTATTTGTTACTGAAAAAAGAATAAAATTGGCCAGTAACAAAATACTGGAACTTCCTGTGAGTTGGCTCCATGCCCTGGCCATGGGGAGGAGAACCAGACACCAGCCCCCTCCAGCATGCGGGCTGGGAGACAAGAACAGCCCAGGTTCCCCACCCCCACTCCAAGGTCACCAGCTGATCTGGAGAAGCACAGCTGTGATGATAGCTATTGAAGTAAAATGCAATTTGACACTTGTAGTGTTTAGCGTTTCATTGACTTTGCAGGCCTATTCATCTATTCAGAGGATAACAATACACAATGTAACATCTATAGTAGATCTGCTTCTGAAGGTGGTAGCCATTGTTAATTCTCTATTATCTTCTTTGTAAGTCCTGTATTGTTTTAATTGGGCTTTTTTAAAATTTGGTTTTACTCTGTTTTGTTTGATTTTATTATATCTGGTGGTATGGGTGGCTATTTCAAAGATAATAAAGTATATTATGGTAGTCATTATGGTTTTACTATTACCTTGTTTTGAAGTCCTGTATAGCATTACTTAGTTTTTATTGGCTCTATTCTGTTTTGTTTGATTTCACTGTGTCCGATGGTATGGGCAGCTATTTTGAAGACAGTAAGGGGCATTATGGTAACCATTGTTTATTTCCTATTGCCTTGTTTTGAAATCGTGTATCACTTACACCATCTTGTTTTGATTGGCTTTATTCTGTTTTATTTTGCTTGCTCCTGAGTTTGATTCCTGGTATAAAAAAAAAGAAAGAAAGAAGAGAAAAAGACGTGGAGACTTAATTTGTGACATGGAGTATGTAGAGTTCATTGGTGTCATGAAGCTGAAAGAGCATGTTTCTGAGTCACTGAACATTACTGTTTCCTTATCTGAGTAGTGATTACATCATGTGTTAATTAGTGAAGACATCTCACGGAGTTCTACATTTAAGATTTGTTCACACTTTTTTTGTTCACTCTTCTTACACATGTTATATGTTAGCAAAATATGTACTCCAAAGGTTCCTTTATACATTGCATATTTATATTTTAGAAATAACATATAGATATTGAATTTGGAGGTCAAGGAATACCAATTTGTAGAGAAGAGTCTGGCTGACAAGCGACAACCTTAAACCAAAAGAGTATTTTGTATTATTTTCTGGTATCCTCATGATAGAGTTTTTATTATGATTATGAATCAATATTAAGGAAGAATCTTTCAGAGCCTTAAAATTTTTATTTGTTCGTTGCCCATCATATGCAAGTTGCTTAGGGCCAGCAATCATTTAGAGCTTACCATGAGATTCTGTGTGTATGAACATCAAAATTTTTTAAAAAGCATCGATAACCCAAATGGCTACTAATGTTGGGTAGCTTGCAAAAAGAAGTTCTGATGTTAATATGAATTAACTATTTTATTAAGATATCTTTTTCATCCTGACATGTATAGCAACTTAGATGCTGTTCCACTGAAGGATCTAGAGATCATTGTATTGTGTGAAATAAACCACACACAGAAAGACAAGTGCAGAATGATCTTACTAATAGGTGAGATCTAAAAAACTTGCTATCTTTGAAGTTGAGGCTCAAATGATAATTACTAGAGCCAGAGGAAAGTAGGAAGTCGGAGAGAGGTCCAACGCAGGTCATTGATGGATTCTAAGTTTTAGTGCAGTGGGAGCAAGAAATTTTGGTGTGCTCTTGCATAATACAGGTGACTATGGATAATGATAAAGTACTACATATTGCAAAAAGTTAGAAGAAAGAATTTTAGTGCTTTTACCAAAAATAAATGATGTATTTGAGGATACAGATACATTTAACCGAATTTAAATATAACGCAACAAACACATGTATCAAAGCACTACATGGTGTTTCATTTATGTTTTTTGTATCAGTTAAAAATAAATTTTAGAAAATATTTGCTTAACATGGCAGAATAAAAGTGTCTTTATGAACCTGCGAATGAAAAGAATTAAAAATGACAATGGAGAAACTTTGCTGAGGAAAAATTGAAAGAGCTTCACAATCTGGGTATGGTAGTGTTTGCCTGTAATTCCAACGTTATGGTGGCTGAGGCAGGAGGATCACCGAATTGAAGGTCAGCTAGAACTGCATAGTGACACTTTTTCTAAAAAATAAAAATAAAAACAGCTTCAAGAATCAAGAGAAAGATGACAAGAAAGTTAAAGGCAAGTTGAAATAAGAAATATGGGCCTGAAAGTGTCAGGATAGAGGCTCAATATACCAGGTTGTGGAGAGAAATTATGCCAATCCAAACACTTCAATGTAAAGAATATTCTTTTATTCATTTTCTTTTTTATTCTTGGATGTTTTTCTTTTACTCCATTTTTCTTTTTATTTTTATGTTTTTTAAACACTAACGGGGTGCTGATCTAAAAATGCACTCTACCATTAGAAGTATATCCTTGTAAACAGTAATTAAAAGTCTAAATTAAAGTTATTAAGCCCTAAAATGGAATATTTGGTTCCAACTGTGGTCTTGTCTTTGGTTTATACCTTAGAGTAAAACAGATGTTTCTCGTATTTAACTTTTGAGCACTTACTGTTTTAGAGCTGCACATTCTAATGCACCTTTCATTAGTCACACATGGCTGGTGAGCATGTGAAACACTGCAAATCTCAACAGTGGAGTATGAAGAACTAGTATAAGGAGTGATTTAAGATGTTTAATAACTTCATACTGATTGTTTGTTGGAATAAAATTTTGGATATTGTGGATTAAATTTAATGTTCTATTAAAATGTAAAAGCCTTAACCAGTCTAACTAAGAGAGACATAAAGAGAGGGAGAGAGAGAGAGAGAGAGAGAGAGAGAGAGAGAGAGAGAGAGAGAGAGAGATTTTGGAAACCTTTATTCTAATTAACTGAAGAATGTAAAATAAATGCATAAATTTCTAGGTACAAGTGGTCTACCAAAATTCAACCAAGAAGACAGTTTTAAAAACTTAAATAGATCAATAATAAGCAATGAGAGTGAATTAGTAGTACTTTCCCAGAAAAAAAGGTCAGGACCAAAGGCATTCAGAGTTGCATTTTACAAGACCTTTAAAAGAGAGCTAAACTAAAATTTCCATGAAATATTAAAGGAACAAATGCTTCTAATCTCATTCTATGAAGCCAATATCACAGTTATATCAAAACTAGACAAAGGCATGGGTCAAAACAAGAATACTATAAGCCAACATCTTTCATAAGTATAGATGTGAAAATATTCATTTAAACTGAATTCATCAACCTATTGAAAAGATCATACACCATGATCAATTTGGTTTCATTCTGATAATGCAAGAATGGTTCATCATATAAAACACAATAAACTTAAGACACTACATAAGTAAAATCAAGAATAAAAGTTATATGATCACCTCAATCAATGCAGCAAATGCCTTCAACAAAATTCAATATCACTACATGATAAAAGCCACCAATAAAGTAGGTATTGAATGACCATACCTCAATATAACAACAGCTATATAAGTATGACAAGCCAGCAGTCAGCATAATGTAAAACTGAAGGCATTTCCTCTAAAATCATGACCAACACACACAAGGGCACTCACGTTCACTACTCTTATTAAATATAGTCCTTGAAGTTTTAGCTAGAACAACTGGGCAAGAGAAAGGAGAGAAAAACATACTAATATGCAAGGAAAATTTTAAATTATCCTTATTTGGAGATGATACGACCCTATATTTAAAAGATCATTAAGACTCACCAAAAGATCTAATAAATTCTGCTATGTAGCAAGATACAAAATCAAGGTTAAAAATTTTGTCATTAATATTATATACCCTAAAAAAAAACAGCTGAAAAAGAAATTTTTAAAAATCCCATTCATTTCATTCACAATAGATTAAAAAATTAAATGCCTAGAAGTCAACCTAGGTAAAAGACCTATTATTAGTCAGCTTCCCAGTCACTGAACACAGTACGCAGAACCCGCAACCTAAAGAGAAAGACTCATGATTTTGGGGGATTCAGTCGTAGTCAGTTGGCTCCAAGAAAGAAACACCATGTCCGAATGGTACAGCAGAGCAAAGCTGATTAGCTCATGGTAGCCAGGAAGCAGAGCAAGGGAGCCTCTCTAGACAGGGAGCACAAGTGGTCTGACAGAGATCTAAGACCATGCCTCCGTGTCCCATACAGACACAAGCAGACATTCGCCCCACCAGTATCTTGCACAGATCCAAAAGTCAATCATGTTGACTGCCCACCCTTGTCAGTCTTACACCCAAAATGGCTCCTTAAGGCATATTTAATTTCTACACAAAGATGATAGAAAATCCATAATTCTACCTCAAACAATACGATTGTCCTGCTTACAACCCAAACACAACAATACCTACCCCTAAGTATCAACAACTCCAGTGTTTTCAAAAGTTCAAGTTTGCATATTAGTATGTTTTTCTTAAGTGTGAACTTCATAAACATTTTTTAAGTTACACAATCTTAATGTAACAATGCATAGGGTAAAACATTCTCATTCAAAGAAGAATAAATAGGAGATTAGGAAATAATTAAACCTAATCAAGTACTTCCACATCCAGCATCCAGGGTATGCATGTGGTAAGATGCGTGCCAAGGGTTTGGGAAAACTCACCTTATGACCTTACTGGTTGTAAATGTTGGGCAGTCTTGATTTACCAATCAAAAGAAACAAAAAGGCAGAGTGGATCAAGAAATAAGATCCAACAATGTTCTGCATACAAGAAACACCTTTAACTTGAAAAGGATGGAAAAAAATACTCCATGAAACAGGAATATAGAAAAAAGCAGGGGTGTCAGTTCTATTTGTTATCAGAATGAATTTCAAGCCAAGATTGAACTGAAAAGACAAATAAGGTCACTAAATATTTATTAAGGGAACAATCCAAGAGCAAGAGATAATTATGAATATATATGAACCAAATACCAACATACCCAACTATGTTAAACAAACGCTAGTGGATATGAAAAACCAGATCAGCACTAACGCAATTGTCACACTGTACCTCACTGCCACAATAGAACAACTAGGATAAAAAGTCAACAGAGTTGAACAAAATATTTGAGTAAAAGGACCTACTAGATATCTACAGTGTTCCACCAACAACAGAATACATACTCTTCTCAGCATCATTGGAGATTTCTTTTTTAAAATAGACTGCACATTAGCTTATAGAATATGCTTAAGTAAAAGTGAAGGAACTGAATTTAGCACACATATTATCAGATACCAGTGCAATGAGATTTGAAATAAATGGAAAAAACACAAAAACTACATAAACACATTTAAATTAAGTAATGCTTTTGAACAACCAATGGGTCATAGAAGGAATTAGTTTCCAAAGCAATAATTCCAGTGTGATGTACTAGAACTTATGGGACACAATGAACATAGGGGAACTTCTGGGAACTGTATGACACGTAGTTGTATCAGGGAAACTTACAGCAGTGAATCCCCACATCAGAAACACAGAGTGAACTCAAACAACCTAGTTTTGAATCTCAAATTTCTGGGAAAGACCAAGTTAAACCCAAAACTCACATGTGGAATGAAATTATAAATACCAGAGCATAATTTAATGCAATTTACACTAAGAAAACAATACAAAAAAATCAAAGAATTGGGCCACTGAAAGATTAATGAAATAGACAAACCCTTAGTCAATCTTAACAAAAAATGAATGAAAAGAACCAAATCCATACAATTACAAATGAATGGGGTGAGATCACAAGGTCTCCCACAAATCCAGAAAATTGTTACTTACTTTGAGAAACTGTACTCTAGTAAGATGTAAAATTCAGAAGAATAATTTCTTCTGAATTTTATTATTCATTACATATGAATTCATTACATATGAATTACATATGAATTACATATGAATTACATATGAATTACATATGAATTACATATGAATTAACAAAGCTGAATCAAGAAGATACAAAAATTTGAAATAATCCAGTATCAGTCTATGAAACTGAAGAAGTAACTTAAAAGATACCAACAAAGAAAAGCCAAGGTCCTGACAGATTCACTGCTGAGTTCTACAAGAACATTAGAGAAAATATAATGCCACACTCCTCAAACTCTTTAATAAAATTGAAAGGGGAACAGAGCTCCCAAAGTCATTCCTGGAAGCAAGCATTACCCTGATACTGAAAGCAGAAGGATTCAACCAAAACAGAGAGCTACAAGCCAACTTCAACTTTGTGAATATAAACAAAAAAAACTTAGCTTTAAAGTACTGGCAAACATAATGCAGCAAACAATCAAAAAGACTATGCACCAAGTAGGATTCATTCTAGGGACGCAGAGAAGGTTCGACGTGCGAACCAATAATGTAATACACAGCATTAACAGAACTAAAAACAACAAATGCATGATGACCTTATTAGATGCAGAAAAAGCATGCGACAGGTTCTAGCACCCATTCATGATAAAACCTAAAGATAACTGGAGTAGAAGGTCTGTCTCAATCTGATGAAAACCATCTATGACAAACCAACAGCCAATATCATACCAAATGGACAAAAACTAAAATTTTTCACTCTAAAATCAGAAACAAGACGTATCATCACTTTTGTTTAATATACTTCTGGAAAAGATTAGCCAGGGCATTTAGATAAGAGAAAGAAACAAAAGAAATATGAATAGGAAAGGAAGAAATTAGAATATCATTATGTGCTAGTGACATGATACTCTATATAAAGACCCTAAGGATCCCACCAAAAGATTCTAGAACAAATAACCAATTCATTTGTGTAACAGGATATAAGTTAACAATAAAAAATGAATAGCTTTCCTGTACACCAATAACAAACTCACTGAGAGAGAAATTATGGAAATAATACCTTTCACAATAGCAGCAAGAAAAAAATGAAGTATTTAGAAATCAATCTAATGAAGGAAGTAAAAGAAGTTTACACTGAAAACTAAAGTGCTTTGAAGAAGGTGACTGAGGAGGATATCAGAAAATAACCCTTGTTCTTGGATAAGCAGAACAAACATAGTGAAAATGGTCACACTTCCAAAACTGCTATACAGATTAAATGTAATACTTATCAAAATATTCATAATATACTTTACATTACTAGAGAAAATAAACCTAAAATTAGTCTGAATCCATAAAAGACCTAGAATAGCAAAATCAATGCTAGAAAGTAGTATTCCATTATATGAAGATATCCCATTTTCTTTTTCCAATCATCTGTTAATGGATATACAGGCTATTTCCAGAATTTAGATGCTATGAATTGTACCACTATAAACATTGGAAGGCATATAACACTGTAGTATGATATCTTAAGTTTTTGGGGAAAGATGTTAGCAAGGGAATCACTGGGTCATATGGAACCTTTAACTTCAGTTTTTGAGAAACCTCCTTAGAGATTTCCATAATGATTGTACTGGTTTATAGTCTCACTAATGATGCAGGAAAAGTTCCTTTTTCATCACAGTCTTGTCAGCGTTTGTTTTGTTTGATTTTTTTACTGATTGCTATTCATTCTGAAGTAAGATGAAATCTTAGTATTGTTTTAATTTGCATTTCTCAGTGGGCAGAGATGTGAATAAAATTCCAATCACACCAGAAATATTACAAAGAATCAGTAACTGGAATCACATCAAATTAAAAAATAAAAACTTTTGTGCAGTGAAAGAAACCACTAACAGAGTGAAGAGACAACCCACAAAACAGAAAAAAGTTTTACCAGCTGTTCCTCAGAAAACAGACTAATATCTGGACTACACAAAAAATTTCTAAAAATCAGACCTTCCAAATTTAAAGATTACATCCAAAAATGGGCATCTGAAGTGAATAGGCACTTCTCAAATGGACATCTCAAGTGAATGATACTTCCCAAACAGCAAATAAATATATGAAAATATGTTCACTATTACTGGTCATTTGAGAAATGCAAATTAAGACAATATTGAGACTTCATCTCACTCAAGAAATAATGGCTATTATTAAGAAATCAGCAAACAACAAATGCTGGCAAGGCAGTTGAAAAAAAAAGAACCGCCTTGCTAGTCGAAGTGTAAATTAATATAATTACTATGGAAATCCATACAGTGATTCTTCAAAAAACTAAAACTAGAAGTTTCCATTTGAGTCAGCTACTCCTCTGCTAGACATCTTCCTGAAAGAGAAGTATTATCCCACAGAGATATATACATGCCCATGTGTATAGCAGCACAATTTATAATAGATAAACCTTGAAAATAGCCTATATGCCCATCAACAGATGGGTGGATAAAGAAAATGTTTATATTTATATACAATAGAGTACTTCTTCATCATAAAGAAGGATAAATTTCAGCCATTTTTAGGTAAAATGAAACATTTGCAATCATAATTTTAAGTGAAATAAATCAGACACACAAGTTTAAATGCTGCATTTTTTTCTCTTACGGAGAAACTCAAAGGGTAAATAAGGAGCAAAATGGAGGATGGATATTGAGATGTAGGCAGAGCATGTTCAAATGAGAAGGGGAATAAGGGAGGAGAGAGTGGGAAGGAAAAGAAGGAAAGAGAAAACATAAAGAATGGAAAGGGAAAATGGAAACAAAGCTTCTATAAGTGGGGAGGGGAAGAAGAAGGGAAGGGAGGGCATAAGAAAAATGAAGGGTTAAGCTATGTCACATACAGGCACAAATTGCCTATGATAAATGTGATTATTATGTATGGTAAATATGTATCAATGAATCTATGAAAAAAATGTTAAAACATCTTTAGCCATTAGGAAAATGACAATCAAATGTGTCCTGAGAGTCCATCTCAACCCAGTCAGAATGGTCACCATACAGAGAGAACTGGAGATCATCATGTTAGGCAAAATTGTTGAGCGTCAGAAAGGCAAATATTACACATTCTCTTCAGTAGGTTCAATCTTAAGATGACATGGAAATGGAGGGAGAAGTTATTAGACAAGAGGACGAGAATGAGGGATGATGGTTTAAGGGAGCGTAATGGGGGTAAAGCATATGAAAAAGTCGAATGTTGTATGTTTTTTTCTAACATATGAAATCTAAATAAAAGTGATGGCATGAAAGTAGAGGAAGACTATTACCAGACTAGAGGGAGCAAACAAAGGAGGGTAATAGGATGGATATGATCAACATATACAAAAATACATATATGCATGAAAATACCACATTGAAACTCAGTATGAAGCTTAATGCACAGGCACTATGTTTAATCCTCAATACTATCGTTTTTTAAAAAGTGATACAAAAAGAAATAAATACTGGCAAGGATGTGGGGAAAAAGGATCCCTTCTACACTTTTGGTAGGAATTGACAGGAATGTAAATTAGTACAGATACTGTGAAAATCATTATGGGAATTCCTTGAAAAACTAATATGTAACTACCAATTTTCCTGGCTATACTACTCCTTGCCAGTTCTCCAACTAACATGTAAGACACCTAAAACAAAAGAGTTTGTCACTCTAGTCACTGTGGAATGATTAGCAGCTGCAATTGTACCTGAACAATTCTTTGCAATTATTTACTGAATGAATGAGTGAACCAAGCTAATTACAGCCATTAGTGGTCATTGGTGCTTTAACTTAAGTTTTGTTTAAATTTTACACACTGAACCTTACCGTAAGCATTCAGTAATTACTAGTTTTAGGTAACATGCATGAAATAAGTAATAAGTAAAAATTTTAAAGTTTTGAAAAATAACCCCTTTATTTTGGTTCATTACCACAAGGAAGGCACTGTAAGGAAAAGGCCAGAAAGCATTATAAAGTTAAGGGCATTCCTTGTCAGACAGATTCTTTTCCAAAAACTTTTTCATTACCTGGAGGAAGAAAATAACTCTCCCTATAATTAAGTGGAGAGAAAGAAAAAGATGGCTCCAGCCCTTGGATAACGCAATGACTAGTGTAGTGCTTAGAATGCTGCATCAGTATGCTAACTGATAGACAGCTTTACCTAAACTCAGAGGGAAAGTGGAGTGTTACAGAGTGGATTATCTAAATAAGAATATTACTTTTAAGAAAAATATGACATAAGCCCTTTCTTTCCAGGGCACATGGCTTAGAGCCCGTGATATTTGGGGCCTGATGAGCAGCAGAGTGAGGAAACCCAGAAACCTCAGGAAAGTCTGCATGACCTGGTAGATGTGGAGATGAGCCTGTGAAAACAGTTCAGAAAGGGTGGGCGTGGAGCCAAGAACAGCCAGGGCCACAACACAACAGAAGCCCAGTGAGTCATTCAAAATGTAGAACAAAAGAGAGAGAGAAATGGGAGCAGAAAGGAAAACGCTAACAATTAGAGTGATTGCAGGAAATGGAAATGAGTGCATATCCCTCTGTACCCAGGGAAGCAAATTCCAGTTATATAACTGAGAACTGAGTAAACACTGAGCCACGTCAGATAAAAAGATGTGGAGAGAGGAAGAGGAAAGCAAGTAGCGAAGGCAGCAGGACAAAGACCAGTGCAGCTGTCCTCATCTAGAAAGCAAATCAAATGCATGTGCCATGTACGCTGTAATATCACTAATGTTTAATTTGGTTGCTTAGTAAATTCAGTTTGCATTTCATTTTAAAGCAAATTTCAATAGTAAATCTCCCTTCAAAATCCTAAAGGTTTTCTATTTATGTTTTTCTAATTATTAATTTTTTAGCTGCCAGATTTGGATGGCTTACAGATGCCCAGGAAGCCCATACATAATACATGATGTACCTTCCTCACCCAGAATCTAGGAAATGGGACTGTTACCTGGCAAAATCCCTAAATAAGTATGTTTTGAAGAATGTATGATCAAAATTATATTTGAATATTCTTCACTGTATAAGCAGAATAAAACCCAGTACATGAAGGTTTCTTTTATTCCCTAAGTTCATACAATTAAGTTTGGCCTTACTTCACAGTTTATATGCTGAAACTAAGTATTAAAACTTTCAGACAGTCAATAGAACTGTTAAGAATTAAAAATTAAAACCAACGTTAAAGCTTATTAAAACCTATTTTTTAAATGCAGACTTGCAGAAAACATACCTTAGGTAACTTATTAAAGCTCTAAACTGAAATAATTTTCTGCATAGAAGTTAAAATATTAATGAAATGTCTTTACCAGGGGCAAGAACAGGAAAGGATTAAACAAACTACTGTTGTGTGACTCTGACTTAAGGGAAAATATCCACGATGAACCTATTATCTCTTTTTCCAGGCAAGATATTTATTGAATCCACTTTTTAAACCACCCGAAATTGCGAAACGCAATTCATTCTTTAAATAATTGGAAATCAGTATTGTGAATGGATTTTGATTGCTAGAAAAAAAAATGTTAGCTTTTCTCATTAGCAAAGTGCAGCTGAAAATAAAGAAGGAAGACAAATTAAAATATAGACTTGCTAATGGAACCTGGAAAACTAAATGAGGTTTTCTTAATTTCTTAGTGTCTGTGGAAAGAGCGTCTGTGTCATAATGAAATAGACAGCTCTGTGACAGCTCTGTACCAGCTCTGAAAAGTAAATATGGAGTATATAGAAACCTGATTTGAATTATACAGATTATTTTCCATTAGCAACATTCTAAAAATGACTTTAAAAATAAACACAATGTTAATTATTTATATTTACTTTTGCTCATATTTACTAGATCTTGCATATATGAGACACGTAGGTTCATTTATTTAAGGGAAAAGGACTTTCAGGGTACATAATTTGGTGGAAAGAGTTGAGTCTTAAATCTGGAACTAGACCAGAAAAAGGGGGCTCTGTTTCATAATGAACAGTTAGTTGTACCTACCAATTAGAGCTGGTCTTTAAATTCTGAGCATTCACTCTACTGTATAATGCAACAATCACTATTCAACAAATATAAATAGTCATTGTTAAAAAAAATAGACAGCAGAAAGAATAGGTTATTGTAAGTGACTTTTCACATTTCTCCTAATTTTGGCTAAACATTCCAAATCAAGAATATAAAAAGAGATATCATGGATTTCAAATACTCCTCTTATATGCTAGGACAGTTCTGATACCTGCACCTTCACTATTGCAAGTCACATAAATAACATCATGAAACTTCCATGAAACTGCAAAGATATTCCTTTTCCTGTAATGAATTCATGTTTCTGCCCTCCCAAGAAAAGCTGGAAAGGTGCCAAGAGAATCACAGGAGGAAACTTTAAAGAGGAAATCACCAGCATCTCCATACTGGATGTTTGCTTGGGAACAGATAGGATATTCTAATGCCACTGGAGTGAAGAGTGATTAGGTTAGATTTGGAAGAAGTTGGCAAGTGGCCTCCCAAATAGTGGCACATATTTAAAAACAGAAACAGCTTTGCTCTTTGCCAAGAGAATTGTGATTACCAAAGAATCAGTGTAGTGCTCATGATATCAAGACAAAGAGAAGGCTTCAATGTGTGGCTTCAGTAAAACAAACAGACATCACAAAAGTAACCAGACTTACACTTTGTTTATTTTAAAGAGAATAAAACAAAAGAGGGCAGAACAGAACAACACAGGCAACACAGTACTTTACAATAAGACAACAAGAGATTAACAGTAGCTATCACAGTATCTCTTTCTCTGATATAGTGGAGCATAGTTTCACATACAATAATATCAAACATAACAAAATAGTATAAAACCAATCAAAAGAATGAAAGAATTACAGGGCATTCTGAAACGAATAACAGAGAATGATCAAAGGCTACTATAATATCTCATTTTCAATAAAAAAAATTTGTTTACACTATCACATATTTTAAAGTCCCAATAAGACACAACATGATAGAACCAATGGTAATAGAAGAATAGAAGCATGGTTGGACTTCCAAGCAAGACGATATTAAATCAGCAATAGCCGTCGTAATGTTTTGCTTTCTTCAAACAGCTGTTCGTACCATCACACATACAAAAGTCAAATAAAACTGAATAAAACCATTCCAACTGATGAACGAAAACATTGAAAGGCTTCTAAGCAATGAAATTGGGAATCATGATTACCATAAAATCTTATATACTCTTACCAACTCTCATACTAGGAAGACTATATAGTATTTACCCTTGTGAGTTTGGTTTATTTCGCTTATGAATATGGTCTCAAGTTGTGTCCCTTTATTTATAAATATCTCAATGCAATCATTCTGTATAGCTGAGTAGTACCCCATTGTATAAAAATACCACAACATTTTTAATCCATTCGTCAAATTATGGGCATTTAGGCTGTTTCCAAGATCTGGCTATTACAAATTGTGCTGCTATAAACATGGGTGCACATATATCACTGTGGTATGATGTATTCAGTTCTTCTGGGAATATGCCTAGAAGCGGAATAGCTGGGTCAAATGGGACTTCAAACCCAGCTTTTTGAGGAATCTCCAGACTGACCTCCACAGTGGCTGCACCAGTCTACACTCCCACCAACAGTGCAGAAGAGTTCCTTTTTCCCCACAGCCTCTCCAGCACTTGTTGTTGGTAGTTTTCTTTATCCTGGCCATTCTTTCTGGAGTGAGATGGAACCTCAGTGTTGTATTAATTTGCATTTCTGTAATGATTAACGATGATGAACATTTTTTCATGTATTTATTTGCCATTTGTTTTTCTTCATCTGAGAACTGTGTATTCATCTCAGATGTCCATTTTGGAATGGGTCTTTAAATTTGGGGGATCTGATTTTTTTAAAATTCTTGTATGTTCTGGACAGAAGTCCTCTGTCTGAGAGACAGTTCACTAAGATATTTTCCCAAATTTTGGGTTTACTTTTCACTCTGCTGGAAATCTCTTTCAACATGCAGAAACTCTTTAATAAGATGTGGTCCCAGTTATTGATTCTGGGAAGTATTTCCCATGTGGTTTGATTCTTCTTCACAAATTCTCTACCTACCCCTATATCTTTGAGATTTTTACCTACTTTGGGTTCCAGCAGATTTAGTGGTTCTGTTTTAATATTTAGATCTTTGATCCATTTAGATTTTAGTTCAGTACATGGTGATAGGCATGGGTCTAGTTTTAGTCTTTTACATATGGATAGACAATTTTTCCAGCACCATTTGTTAAAGAGACTGTCATTCTTCCAGTGAACATGTTTGACCCCTTTATCAAAGATAAGGTGGTTGAGTGAGTTTGTGGTTGTGGATGTATCTTCCAATCTATTCCATTGATCTTCGGATCTCTTTTTATTCCATTACCATGTTGATTTTATTACAGTAGCTTTGTAGTATAATTTCAAGTCAGGGATTGTGATGCCTCCTGCCTTGCCTTTGTTGCTTAGAATTGCCTGTGCTATTCTAGGTGTCTTCTGTTTCCAGATGAATTTTAGGAGTGATTTCTCTAGATCTATGTGGTATGTTAGTGGTATTTTGATTGGGATTGTGATGAATCTGTATAGTAATTTTGGGAGAATGGCCATTTTTACAATGTTTTTTTCCTATCCATGAACAGGGGATGTCTTTCCATTTTCTGAGGTCTTCTTCGATTTCATTTTTCAGGGTATTATAATTTTCCATGTATAGCTCTTTTACTTCTTTCATGAGATTAATTCCTAAGTATTTCATTTTTTTTTTTGGATGCTAGTGTGAAGGGTGTGGCTTCTCTTATTTCTCTCTCTGTATTTTTGTTGTTAGTGTATAGGAATGCTATTGATTTTTGAGTATTGACTTTGTATCCAGCTACCTTGCTGAATTTATTTATTATATCTAGGAGTCTTTCAAGTGAGTTTTGGGGGTCTTATATGTAGAGTATCATATCATCTGCAAAAATGATAATTTAACTTCCTCTTTTCCTATCTTTACTCCTTTTATTTGTCTCTCTTGTCTAATTGCTCTGGCTAGTATTTCCAGTACTATGTTGAATAGGAGCGGTGTGCCTCATTTTAAGTTAAAGGCTTTCAGTTTTTGGCCATTTAATATGATGCTGGCTGTAGGTTTGTCACAGATGGCCTTTATCATATTGAGGTAAAGATCATCTATTTCAATTCTCTGTATGTCTCTTATCATGAATGAATGTTGGACCTTATCAAAAGCTTTTTCTACATCTATAGAGAAGATCATGTGGTTCTTACATTTGGCTCTATTGATATGGTGGATTACATTTATTGATTTACGTATGTTGAACCACCCCTGCATTCCTGGGATGAATCCCACTTGGTCATGGTGTATTATCTTCTTGATGATTTGCTGCATCCTGTTTGCCAATATTTTATTGAGAATTTTTGCATCTATGTTCATTAGGGAGATTGGCCTATAGTTCTCTTTTTTAGTTGGGCCTTTCTCAGGTTTTGGTACTAGAGTAATATTTGCTTCCAGGAATGACTTAGGAAGAATTGCTTCCCTTTCAATTTCACTGAAGAGTTTTAGGAGTGTTGGAATTAAGTCTTCTTTGTATTTCTTGTAGAATTCCGCAGTGAATCCATCTGGGCCTGGGCTCTTCTTTGTTGGCAAGGACTTAATTTAAATTTAAATTTCAGTAATAGAAATTGGGTTGTTCAGCAGTTTTACATCTTTCTGATCCAGCTTTGGTAGTTCACATGTATCTAGGAATCTGTCTATTTCTTCAGTGTTATCGAATCTATGAGAGTAGAGGTTTTTGAAATACATGTTGATGAACTTCTGTATTTCCACCGAGTCTGTAGTAACTTCACCTTTTTCATTCCTTATTGCATGAATTTGAGTTTTTTCTTTTCTTTTTAAAATAAAGTTGGCTAGGGGCTTATCAATTTTATTTATTCTTTCAAAGAACCAACTCTTTGATTCATTGATACTTTGAATTGTTTTCTTAGTCTCTATTGCATTAATTTCTGCTCTGATCCTTATAATTTCCTCCCTTCTTTTGGATTTGGGCTTGGCTTGCTCTTCTTTTTTAGATGTTTGAGTTGTAGCATCAGGTTGTCTAATTGTGTTCGTCTGTCTTCTTGATGTGGGAACTTCATGCAATAAATTTTCCTCTGAGGACTGCTTTCATTGCATCCCACAGATTCCGGTAAGTTGCGTTTGTATTTTGGTTTGCTTTCAGATATTGTTTAATTTCTTCTTTAATTTCCTCCATGACCCACGGATTGCTCAAGAGTGTATTACTCAGTTTCCATGTGTTTGTGAGGCTTTTACAGTTGCTTTTATTGTTCATTTCTAGTTTCATTACACTATGATTTGATAACATGCATGGGATAATTTGAATTCTTTTACATTTACTTAAATATGTTCTGTTGGCTAGTATATGGTCTATTTTAGAGAATGTCCCAGGTACTGTTGAGAAGAATGTATATTCTGATGTTGTTCGATGGAACACTCTATATACATTTATCAAGTCCATTTGTTCACAGGTGTGATTCAGTTCTGTTATTTCTTTGCTGATTTTCTGTCTAGTTGATCTGTCCCTTTGTGTCAATGGTGTGTTAAAGTCTCCTGTTATAATTGTGTTATTGCTTATTTGATTTTTCATTTCTGCTAATATTTTCTTTGTATAGTTGGGTGCTCTGGAATTTGGTGCATATATATTTAAGATTGTTATCTCTTCCTCTTGAAGTTTTCCCCTAACTAGTATGTAGTGGCATTCTTTATCTCTTTGGATCATTCTTGGTTTGAAGTTCACATTTTCTGCAAACAAAATAGCTACTATCATTGTTTTTTTGTTTTGTTTTGTTTTGTTTTGGTTTGGTTTGGTTTCCTCTTGCATGAAGTATTGTTTTCCATCCTTTGATTTTCAGTCTATGGGTTTCCTTTTGGGTTAGATGGGTTTCTTATAGACAGCATATGGTTGGATGTTGTTTCTTGATCCATTCTGCCAGTCTGTTTCTTTTGATTGATGAGTTGAGGCCATTTACATTAATGGTTGTAACTGTTATATATTGGTTTATTGTTGACATGTTATCTTTCTGCTGTTGTATCTTTACCTTTCCATTCTGTTTAATTGTCTGCCTTGCTTGGTGGTTTTATCCCGTGTGTATCTAGAATGTTTTTCAGTATTCTTTGTAGGGTTGGTTTGGTGTTCATGAAGTTTTTCAGCTGTTCTTTGTCATGGAAGTATCTTATTTCTCCATCCATTTTGAAGGACAGTTTTGCAGGGAAGTCAGTCTGGGTTGGAAGTCATTTTCCTTTAGGATCTGAAATACTTCACTCCATGCTCTTCTTGACTTCATTGTTTGTGTTGAGAAGTCTGCTGTGATTCTGATAGGTTTTCCTTTATAGGTGATCTTCTTTTCTCTCTAACAGCTTTTAGTATTCTGTTCTTATGGTGGATTTCTGGGATGATGATTATTTTGTGTCTGGGTGTAGTTTTATTTTGGTTATGGCTATTTGGAGTTCTATATGCTTCACTAATCCAAATGTCAGTTTCCCTTCTCATTTTTGGGAAGTTTTCAACTATTACTTCTGTAAAGATCCTCTTGATATCATTTGGGCTATGTCCTTCTTTTTTATTTATCCCTATTAATCTTATGTTATTTTTCTTTGCATCAACCTGTAGCTGTTGAATTGTTATTTCCTGATTCTTTGTTATTTTTAAAAGATCTTTCTTTTCCTGTTTACTAGCTGCTATCTTATCTTCAAGGTCTGAAATTCTATCTTCACTTTCCTTGAGGCGGTTTTTGAAACTTTCAATAGAATTTTTGATCTCCTGTATATCTCTTTGAATCTGCTTTATGTTTTCTGTTTGTTTCTTATAGTGTTCATTCAAGGATTCTATCTGTTTGCTTTGTTCCTCTAATTTTTTTAGCTGTGTCTTCACTAGATGTGTTCACTATTTCTTTCACTACTTTTATCATTTCTTCTTTTACCTGGGCAAGTATTTCTGGTTTGAATTTCTCCATAGCTTCCCCTAGTTGCATCTTTATTTCATTTGATATCATTTCAGACATTTCAGGTGTATGCTTCTATTTTCTTCTATGTACATGGCTCCTAGGCTTTCTTGGGGTGGGCTGGAATTTTGAGCCTGCCTTTTGGTCTTTCCTTGTGTCATTTTTCTATATTTCCTTGCTTTGAGTGGTGTTCAAAAACTTCCTCTGGGTGTGTGGCAAATTACCTCCTGCACCCTTGGCTCCTGGAGCAGTTGTGGCTCCTCCACAGGCTCTTGGCTCCCTAAATTGAAAGGCAGAAGCTGGGTGTGGTGAACTGGGGCCTGCAGAACCTCAGGCCACAGTCCCGTGTCCTACTGGGGTGGATATGAACTCAACCACCGGGAGTGTTGGTCTTCAGCTCTCCCCAGGCCAGCCCACAGGGAGCCGTCATTCCCCTGCACGGTCTCTGCCTCCTGAACTGAAAGAAGGCCACTGGGCATGGTGCACTTAGGCCATGGAACTTCTAGGACTCAGTCCAGTGTGCCTGGTAGCTAACCAGAAGCTCAATTGCCCAGAGCGCAGGTTGCCATCTCTCCGTGAGCCCATCTGGTGGCAGTGGGACTCACCTTGCAAGGTCCTAACTCTCCTGCAGGCCTAGACTTACACTTTTTAAATTACAACCTTCCCAGGGGTTGAGCAGCAGTGAAATGATGTGGTGTATGCTGAGGTGGAGCTGGGTGCATTAAGGAATGATGAAGAAGATAAATGTGTCTTCAGACCACACAAAGTGACAGTTTGAAAATGTCCCAGTTTGGAGGCTTGCCATGCAGAGAACATTTACAGCCTGATTAACAAGTCTCAGAGGGGTAAAAAATTTGATATTGTTTTAAAATTTGTTACTTTGCTGAAGAAAGACAAAGAAGGGAAGAATAAAAGGACATCCATCCTTACCTGCTCACCTAAGGGTTAGGCAAAAGCTAGGAAAAAGAGAAAAGTCTTAAACAGCATGTGAAACTTAAGTTTATATTGCACTAGACTGAACCAGAAAACTTTGAAGTTTGCCAATGATAGCATCAAATATCAGAGAAAGGAAATTGGTTCATGAATTTGGTTCATTTCATGATTCTGGAGAAGATGGTCACACTCATGTTCATGCAGACAGATGACCACCGTCATGTTTGTCACCCTGTGTGTTCATGAACCAAGATAACACTCTATAAAGGTAGTGACTGGGGGCAAACTTCATTAACTTTGCAATGAAAAAGTTACACAGATCATGGCATACACTGAGGTATTTAAAATAACTTTGAATACCATGGCTTGTGTTTGTTATGATTGTAGTTGTTATTTTAAATCATAAAGACAGATATAAACTAGGTTACTCTTTTCCTTCTAATTTTAAAGAAATTATCAGTGAAATAATATTTGCTCATTTCAATGATATCTTGACTCACGTCAAAATTCTTGAATGGATTTTCAGTGTGCTAAATTTGAATAAAGCTCATGTTTCTAAAGATGAAATACTAGCCCTTTTCTCATATTTTTCATGTACTAACTTCTTAAGTGTTCATATCACTATGTGTTATGGTTGCACTTCATATGCTTAAGACTTCTTTAGAAAACAAGTTCAATTTTTCACATTTTATGTTTATTAAACACAAAAGCAGAGCATTTTTTGTTTACCAGTCAACTTTCTCTGGCCTTTCTTTTTTTTTTTTTTTTTTTATCGGTACCAGGGATCGAACTCACGACTGCCTGCTTGCAAGGCAGGCGCTTATGCCGCTGAGCTAAATCCCCAGCCCCTTCTCTGACCTTTCTTGGTGAATGGTATAACTCTCACTTCTTAAAAATTAAAATCAATGCCAAACCTCATTGATACCTGTTATCATAACCTACAAACAAACACTTTTCCCTTCCCTACACAAGACTGCCTTTACACTCATAGAGGAGGCTCCTGTCTTTTAGGAGCCAACTTCTACAACCTACAAGAATCTCCTTGCCATCTACCTCTTTGAAAGAGTAGATTTACATAGGTGTACCTAAAAGTTAACTAAGGAGTGATTATGGGAGGTGCAGAAAGAGTTGAACAGATGGGCCTAATTGACCACCTCTGTGTATATCCTCCATAGAGCCAAAGTGGGGAAGAGAAGCATGCTGAGCACCATGTTCAAACATAAAACTTCCTGAAGTTTAAGCTTCTACCTTTAAATGTAACTTTCATATAATTGTAAAGGTTTATTTGTTGAAGGAAGTGAAAAAAATATAGTCTGTCTGGAAGTCTGTTAGCCTGATTTGTAACTTTCAGTACTTAGATATTTGCTGTTACAGACCTCCAAGTTTGTCGTTTCTCTGGTCCTGTGATAGAGGCAGATGAGAAAGCTACCATCCTCTATATCAGGTGCCAAAGTAGGACTAAGGGACTCAGTGAAGGTGTGTCATTCGCTTTCAAAATGAATGAATTAGGAGATTACTTAATGATATTCTCTGCTTTGTTTTTTTTGCAGCTTTTCTTAAATTTTCAAGCCCTTCTTCAAAATATGCTCAACAGGTATCTGCAAATTAACTTTCTGTCATTTTGTGCCTGTTCCAGGAAATATGAGAACAGACCTTCCTGAGTAGGCAGAGAGCTATCTAACATCCTCCCTGGGCTTAGCTAACTGGACAATGGTGGATACTTGTTTTCAGACAGACAAATTATAATGTCTCCTAAAAGTCAACCAATCTCTTTGGAGCACTTGATAAAGTATTCAATGTCAGGGTGAGATAGTTATGATAGGCTCATGAGTAAATGGAGCCAAGGGAGTCTAACAGCAAAAAGGGAAAATTGTGGGGCTGACAATTCAGCTCAGCAACATAAGCACCTGCCTTGCAAGCTCGCGGTCCTGAGTTCTATTCCCAGCACCAAAAAAAAGGGCGGGGGGATCATCACACACACACACACACACACACACACACACACACACACAGCAGAGCACCCTTACAGCACACAAGAACTATGAGTTCAATAAGAGACAGAGTGAGAGAGAAAAAGAGTGCCTCTTTGGGTTTTTTTTAAGAGAATAAAACTGAAAGAAATGACAATACAGTCAGTCAAAACAAAAAAATGAACATGATACAAGACTTCAAAACAAGATAAAAGGAAATCAATAATGGCTACCATAATGCCTCTTGCTATCTTCAAAATAATTGCCCATACCATCAGACATAGTAAAATCAAACAAAACAGGACAGAATAAAACCAATAAAAACAAAACAATGAAAGTAATACAGGACTTTAAAATAAGATAATAGAAATACAACAGTGGCTACAAAAATGCATCGTATCTTCAAAGTAGCTGCTTATGCCATCAGACATAATAAAATAAAACAAAAAATAGAATAGTCAATCAAAACAAGACTATGAACTTTACACAAGACTTTACAACAAGATAAAAGGAAATTAATAAATTTTCCAGATCTTACTTACAATCCCAGTAACTGTCAGCTACATTTGGTCCTTCAAATTCTAAAAACTGGTCCTGTTCTTTCCTCTCTCTTTTTAATTTTACTTTATTAGTACAGAATGTATACATTCTTTGTGTGGATTTGGTGCAAGTACATAACACATCTTAATTCCTTTTTTTCCTCCCTTTTCCCTTCTCCTTCTTCAGTCATCCCTTGATCCTCTTTTTTATCCTCAGCTTATGTTGACTTACGTAGTGTTTAGGAGTGGTCATCACTCAGTAAGGACCAAACAGATGTTTTCAAGCTGTAATTCTACAATTCCAGGATAATATTTTGCATTCAACCTATATATTGAAATGAAATTAAACCAATATTTTATTCTCATAAGAATCTGATGATATAAGCACTTTTATTATCATTATTTTTAAAGTGAGAAAACTGATGCTTAGAGAACTTATAGAGGAGAACAAAGGAAAGGAGAGAAGGAAAGGAAAGAAAAGTTTAAAAAAATGAGAAACAAAGGAAAACATGGAAACAAAGTTTTGTAAATGGGCAGGGTAGGAAGGGTCAAAGGGAGAGTAGGGAATGGGGAAAAGCACAAGTTATATCATATACAGTCTACAAATTCTCTATGATGAACATGATCATTATCTGTATCTAGAATGTACCAATAAAATGTAATGTATAAAAAAAGTAAATAAAAAGAGAGCTGAAATAATATGCTCATATTAAACTCATATTTATTGTCAGTGAATTAGGGTTTGTAAATAGCCTGTTTGGCAGCAGAATTCACTCTCAAGTGTTATAATTTACAGACTGTCAGTCATTTTTCTGTAACTCAAACTATTCCTATTTTAGGAAAACTTATGATAACTCAGTACTTACTTAGAAGTTACATGGAGCAGAGTAAACAAACAAAATTAATATTAGAAGGAAACTGAGAAAACCATAATTTCAAATCACTTGGAATTATGAGTTCAAAATGCACATTTAAAGTAAAATAAACCTTTAGCTTTCTTTTATGGAATGCCTCATTGACTATCCTTTCTCAAAACAGTTAAAAAGTATATTGATAATTAATAAAACCATTATGAAAATTAGAAAATTTATTTTAATTTTCCAATGAATAAGCATACATGAAATACAGAGCAATAAAGCCAAACATTTATTAAGGATTCCAGAGTTACAGCTCCTGCATAGCTGACAAAATCTTTGCAATTTAATACAATTTTGTATACAGCCTTTATTCTTCTATAACTTGTATTTACTTAAGACATAAGCTAAACTATTGTGTGATTAAATTGAACATTAAAGATTCCTTTTACTAAAGTCAATACCATTTTAAGATAAAAATCAAATAAAATAATGTGAAATGCTAATGACCCAAGAACACAATGATGAGCAATCCTGTGCTTGGTTCATGAGGAATTAGGCAGTAACAATCTACTATTTATATTCTGAGCCTAAAATTTGAAGGCACAAAAGAATTAAAAGGCAAAAACCTCTGCACAAAGTGTATACAAGCCAGTCCAAAAAAGCCATATAAAACACTGAAAAAGGATTAAGGGCCTTTTGGCTTATTTATTTCTTACCTCAATACCTTAAAAAAAGTTCAAATGCTGTTTTTGAGCCAATCATGTAATGTAGTAGGCGCCACAAAATAACCTAACAAAGAAGGGAGATAATGGTATATAATAATCAAGATGTTTTGCAGAAAAAAAAAATTAAGTCTTTGCTTTAACATTATAAGATGAAAAGTATTTCAATAAGCAAAAAGAAAGAAGCAATGAACATTTAGTTCCAGAGAAGCATCATAAGCAAGTTTGGCGACATTATACCGTGACATATACTCACATTATACTGTGATTGTTTCCCAGTAACTTTTACTGTCACAATGCGTGTTAGAAGATAAAGGTCTTAATTATAAGATGAAAAGGTTCAGGGTAATTCTATCTTTCTTTTCATACTCATTGGACAGATTATGCAGGACTAATCCAATCAGCCCATGGTATCTACTGGTTTCAGTGCCTTAAGGAAAGATACTTGACTTTCATTTCAGAAAAGATGCTCCCTAAAACATTAGTCATAAATGAAGCAGTGCTTGGCCTTTCTGGAAATAGATATGCATCATATGATGAGATGAAAAGGAAGGCAGAACAAATAGAGGAAAAAGAATAGATTTTTGCTTATCACAAGCATTCTCAACTAGTGAGACAAAATGGTCCTGCACACATGTAATCCCAGCACTCAGGAGACCGAGGCAGAAGGATTGATGCAAGTTCAAGATCGGCCCAGGCTACCTACTGAGCTCAGGTTTAGCCTGAATTACGTAGAGTGACCTGTCTCAAAAAGCAAAAACAAAGCACAACAAAACAGAAAGGTGTGATTCTTCATAGTCAAGAGAAATAAAAATACTTCCTTCCTCAGAAAATGTAATATTCCTGATCAGTTTATAGTCCTTAAAAGATGAAATCTGTAAAGAATTTTGGTTTTTAGAATTTTGTGTTCCAATATACAGAATATATATCAATAATGAAGCAAATACATAGGAAGATTTGCAAATCAACTGTGTACAATACTGCCTGACATGTTTGACTTCAAGAATTATGACTTTAGTAAAAGTAAAGTACAGTTTTCTAACTCAAAGATATTTGGAGACCCAGGGAATACAGAAGGAGTATTTATGATAATTCATAATAAGTTTTTAGGAAGGATCTGAAAATATAATTGCACTAAAATGAAAATCACTAAGCCAGTTAATAACCAAGAGTATTTTTTTCTAAGAAATAAGTTTATGAATGTCTTCCAATTTCCCAATTACCCAGAATATTAGTAGCAAAACTTTTTCAGTCACTATGCTTCCCTTTTATTTTTCAATATAGTTGGAACATTTAGAATAGTAAATCATAGAAAAAGTCAAAATAGAATGGTGATTGTGTATAACTCCTATTTAAATTAAAGATAAGTACAATTCAACTACTATATATTTCTCTGAATTCAAGTCAGTTGTAACATTACTGCTATGGCTAATTTTTTTAATTTTTCTCCATGAAATCTAAATAGTCCTTTCATTACTTTCAGTCAGTAAGGTTTAAATGAAATTTAGGTCACCCAACTGTCCTCTTTTCTGCTATCCTAGTTTCCAAATCTCTAAGTCTCATCATTTCACATTCAGTCAGCGCAAGATATAAATACACAAAATCAATACTCAACTTGATAGAGAACCAATTTTAACAAATTTTATTTCTTCCAAACTATTTTAAATATTATTTTATGTCAAATGTCCTATATAACTCCATATTTTTGAGTTCTTTACATTTTGTTCTCAACACTCTTATTCACATTCTCAACAGTGATTTCCCCATCTTTTCTTACTTTTTATTTTTATTTTTTACTTGACACATTACTTGACACATAATTATACATATTCATAGGGTACAGTAAGTGTATGCAATGTATAATGAGCAGATCAGGATAACTGGTGTATCAGCCACCTCAAACATTTGTCATTTCATTACACAGGGAGCATTCAAAATCCTTTCCTCTAGGCATTTCGGAATGCACATGTCATCGCTGTTAACTGTGGTTATTGGACTATATTACAGAGCATAGGAGTTACAGCTCCTGTCCAACTGTATCTCTGTACACCTTAACTGCTCTATCTTCACTCGTCTACCCTCACCATTCCTCTGCCCTTTCTACTCTTCCAACCTCGGATAACAACTACTCTATCCTTATCTCTGTAACACCAACTCTTTTCAGCTTGCACACATAAATGAGATGATACTTTTATCTTATACTTATCAGATAAGAAGTACAGTCAGCACTCAAAATCCATGCCAATGTGAGCATAAACCTGAACAATCTGATTCAAGATTATGGAGACAAGAATGGAATAGCTTTTTTTCCTGGACTCATTTCTAGACCTTTGATTATCGTCTCTAAATTCACATGTTTGCAGGAATGGATACTGAGGAAAAATCACAACCAAGAGCCTCAGGTATTTGTCTATCTTTTTAAATTTTTCATTTTATTAGTACATGTTTGTAGTTCTTTCAGTTTACAGTCATCTTGGTAATAGTTACATGCACAGATTACAACTTGTTTCTTTTTTTAATTCCTTCCCTCTCCCTCAATTCAATTCTCCTATCCTATGTTTCATTCTTGTTCATATTATTAATCTTGGCTCATGTTATGGAACGTAATGTTTACATTAATTGAGGTTCCTATACTTGACCCATCTTTGTTCTACTTATTTCCTCTTTTCATCCTCCTCACCTCTCATGCTTTTTCCCTTGGACCACTTCCCTACTTAAGAGATCCATCCTTTTGTCCTCTTTTATCCATCCTTTATTATCCTCTTTCCCTCACTTAAATGAGAAATACCATATGAAATTTAAACATATGTGTCTGGTCTATTTCACTCAATGTTATATTTTCTGTTTTATTCATTATCCTTCAAATGTCTCAAATCTGTTATTCTTTATAACAGAGTCGGATTCTGTTATGTATAGGTACCACATTTTATTTATCCAGTCATCTATTGATGGACACACAGGCTAGCTCTCCGATGTATTACCAATTGTGCCTTTATAAACACTGGAAAGCAAGCACAACTGCAGTACGTGTGATGTATTAAGCTTTTTGGTGAAGATGCCTACTGGTGGGACCACTGGGTCCCTTGGACTTTCTAAGTTCAGTTCTTTCAGAAATCTCCAAACTGGTTATACTAGATTACATTCCCACCAACAACAAATGAGGGTTTTTTTCATCACAGTCTGACAGTATTTGTTATTGTTTGAATTCTTCGTGATTTTCATTATTTCTGGAGTAAGATGGAGTCTTAGTGTCATTTTAATTTGCATCTCTAATGACCAGAGATGTTGAGCATTTTTCATATATTTGTTGATCATTTGTATTTCTTCCTCCATAAAGTGTCTGCTCATCTCTCTTGCTGATTTTTACTAGATTTTTAATTTTAGCTGGTTCAATTTTTTGAGTTTTTTGTTTATTCTAGATATTAGTCCTCTGAGGAGTAGCTGGCAAAAATTATTTCCCATTCTGCAGGTTTTTTTCACTAGACTGATTCTTTTGCTGTACAGAGGCTTTTTAGTCTGATAGAATCAGACTAAAATCCCATTTGTTGATTCTTGCTGTTATTTCTTGTGCAATTGAGGTTCTGCTTAGAAAATCCCTTCCTACACCTATGTTTTTAAGCATTTTTATGTATTTTATGTTTCAGTTTAATGTCTCTGTCTTAATATTTAGATCTTTGATCTATTTTTGCTTTAATTTAGAGTGCATTGAGAGATAAGGGTACAGTTTCAATATTCTGGAAACAGATAACCAGTTTTCCCAGCACCACCTGTTGAATAGGCTATCTTTACTATAACATATACTTTTGACTTCTTTGTTGAAGATCAAATAGCTGACTGTGTCCCTATATCTGTATTTGTTCCAGTGCCATACCATTTTTATCACTACGGCTTTGTAGTATAGATTGAAGTCAGGTATTGCTATGCCACCAGCTTTGCTCTTGTTGCCCAAAATTGCTTTTGCTATTCTTGATCTTATTCTTATTCTGTACAAATTTTAGGATTGCTTTGTCTAGGTATGTAAACCATGCTGTTGGTATTTTGATTGGGACTGTCCTGAATTTGTATAACAGTTTTAGATACGTGATCATTCTGACAGTATTGGTTCTGCCTATCCAGGAGCAGAAGACATCTTTCCATTTTGTGATGTTTTCTTTAATCTCCTTTTGTGGAGTACTGCAGTTTTCTTTGTAAGATTTTTAATTCTTTGGTTAGGTTAATTCCTGGGTATTTTGTTTTTCTTGAAGGTACTATGAGTAGTATTATTTTCATAATTTCTTCCTCATCCACTTTATTGTTGGTGCACACAAATGATAATGACTTTTGTGTTGATCTTTATCCAGCTACATTGCTGAAGTTTTTTTATTAATTCTGAGAGTTTTTTGTGAAATTCTTTGAGTCTTCTATGTGGAGTATCATGTCATCTGAAAATAACAATAGATTTTCCTTTCCTATAAGTATCTTTTTTATTTCTTTCTCTCACCTAATTGCTCTAATGTTTCAAGTGCTATGTTGAATAGAAGAGGCATATGACAGTTAACTGATTGTGTCAACTTGAGTAAAAATTTGCCCAAATAAATTGAATCATCATAATTCTGGCCATGAAAGATGCCTGGGGGGAGATTGTCACCAGAACAGTATAAAAGAGAAACAAAGAAGAAATGTTTTCTTTTGTTTCATCAGAGAAGTTCCTGTCTTTGCCTTCAACTTGCACATCATCTCCTGGATTCCCGCGCAAGTGCTTCAGGCTTCTTTTGCAGACCCTTCATCCTCCTTATATGGACTTGCACCAGATACTGCAGCGATCTCGAGGCCTTCAGCTGGATTCTGTGTGTCCAGTGTGTAGACAGACCTTTTGCACCCTTTCACACCTTGCTCTGTGGTGGCCACTGTAAGCCAACTTGTAAAAGCTTACGTATTTGTACATCTTGCATTAAATCTATTTGTTTAGTAAGCACTGACTAGTACAAAGTGACAGTGGTCAGTTTTGTCTTGTTCCTAATTTTGAGGGTAATGCTTTTAGATTTTCCTCATTTACTATGATACCGGCTTTTTATTTGTCATATAT
This sequence comes from Dolichotis patagonum, assembly GCA_004027295.1. NCBI lineage: Eukaryota > Metazoa > Chordata > Mammalia > Rodentia > Caviidae > Dolichotis > Dolichotis patagonum. The sequence continues at coordinate 24,987 of PVJX010007322.1, read as the reverse complement.
AGCTTTTATAATATATAGGTATGATTCTTCTATGTTTTCTTTAGGATTTTATCATGAAAGGTGTTGAATTTTGTCAAAAATCTTTCATGCGTCTATTGATATGGTCATATGATTTTTGACATTGCATCTGTTCGTGTGATATATTACATTTATTGACATATATCCTGAACTATTCTTGCATCTGTAGGATGAAACCTACTTGATCATGATGCATGATCTTTTTGATAATGTGCTGCATTCTGTTTGTTAACAACCTGTTGAAGATTTTTACGTCTATATTCATTAAGGAGACTAGCCTAGAGGGTTTTTTTTACCAGTTGGGTCTTTACCTGGTTTTAGGATCAGGGTGATATTGGATTCCATGAATGAGTTTAGAAGCACTCCATCTCTTTCCATTTCTGTGTGTGCATTTGGTTTTTGTTTTGTGGGTACCAGGAATCAAACTCAGGACATTACACTTGCCAGGAAGATGCTGTGCCACTGAGCTGTATCCCTAGGCCCCTTTAAATTTCTTTGAAGACCTTGAGATGTATTGGTGATGTAACATCATCAAAATTTTTGTACAATTCAGCAGTGAATCCATCAGTTCCTATACTGTTTTAAGTTGGTAGATTCTGTATCAATTTCATTGCTTATTACTGAGTTATTGAGCATATTTATGTCTTCTTGGGTTAGTTTTGGTAGTTTGTATCTGTTTGTTTCTTCATAATTTGTTAATTTGTTGGAATATAATTTTTGAAGTAGTTACTATCTTCTGAATTTCCACAGTATCTGTTGGTGATTTCACCTTTTCATTTCTAATTGTATTGATATGAGTCTTTTCTCATTTTCTCTTAGTAAGCTGGGCCATAGCTCTATTTTTTTTTTCTTTCAAAAAACTGGTTCTTGTATTTGTCTATCTTTTTTCCCTTTTTGTCTCAATTTCATTGATTTCAACTCTAACCTCTATATTTTCCCTTCTTAATTTTGGTTTGGGGCTGGACTGTTGCGATTTCTTAAGTATCTTAAGATTTGGCAAAAAGCTATCTATTTGAGCTTGCTCTATTTTCCTAAAGTAAACACCGATTACAACAAATTTTCTTCTTTGAACTGATTTCATAATGTACTAGTAGTTTCAACAATTTGTACCATCATCATTACCTTCCATAATTTTTAAATTTTCTTTTATTTCTTCTGTGACTCATTGCTTCTTTAGGAGTATACTATTAATTTTCCAGAATCTTTTGAATTTTCAGAAATTTCTTCTGTTGTTGATTTCTAATTTCATTGCATGGTGATCTGGTAGTATGCATGGAGTAATTTCCATTGTTTTATATTGACTTAAGCAGGCTTTGTGGACTAGGAAGTGATCTATTTTGGAAAAAGTACCATGTGCTGAAAATAATGTATACTCTGCTGTAGAGGGGTGTAATGCTTTGTATATATCCATTAAATCCATATATTCAAGGGCATGGTTTAGTTCTGAAATTTGGTTACTGTTTTTTTTTTTTGTTGTTGTTGTTGTTGTTGTTGTTGTTAAGTTAATCTCTTTGTGAAAATGGGATGTTAAAATCCCCTATGTGGTATTTATTTGATCTTTTAACTTCAGTAGCTTTTGTTTTATGAAGATAGGTGCTCCAGTATTTGATGCATATGTATTTATAAATGCTATCTCCTTGTTAGATTGTTCTGTTAACAAGTATACATAGTGACCTTCTTTGTCTCTTCTAGTTAGTTTTGGCTTTAATTTAACATGTCTGTGATTAGAATTACTACTTCTGCTTATTTTAGGTATCTTGTTGCATGAAATGTTGTTTTCTATCCTTTAATTTTAAGTCTATTCATATCTTTTTGATTATATGGGTCTTTTAAGTGCAGCAGAATTTTTTATTCTGTTTTTTGATCCAGTTTGTCAGTCTATGTCTTTTAATTGGAAAATTGAGAGATTAACATTGTGAGATTTTACTGAGATGTGTTGATTATTATCATTGCCTTATCTGTTGGTGTGTGCTTTGTTTTTCTCTTCTTGGTATTTTTTGTCCCTGTTTATTCATCTACCTCACTAATTTCTTCTGTACTTTAGATGTGTATCCAGTTTGTTGTTTCTATTGAGAATATTCTTAAATATTATCTGTAGAGTTGGTTTGGCACTCATTTATCTTCTCTGTTGGTCTTTTGCCTTTAAATACCTTATTAATCCACCCATTTTGAAGGATAGATTTGCTTGGTAATTTAATCTGAGTTGGAAGTAGGTTGTTCTTAAGGTTTGAAATACTTCACTCCAAGCTCTTCTAGCCTTCAGGGTTTGTGTTGAGACTCTTGCTGTGATTATAATTGGTTTGATTTCAGATGTGATTGGGGGGTTGGGGGGTGCTTTTAGAATTCTGATTTTTTGCTGAATATCTGGTAACTTGATAAGGATATGCCTTGGTAAGCTTTTTTCATCATAATTGATGTTCTATAGTATCACTTACTTTATTTTGAACTCTTTTCTTATACTTGGGAAACTTTATTCCATGATTCTGGTAGGCATGTTAGTGAATCTATCTGTGCTATTGTCTTGTTTTCCTAAGTCCACTTAGCCTAAGATTGGTCTTCTTGTTGGCTGCTGAGTAGCCTTGTCTTGTTCTCTTGTTTTCTTTTTTATTTCTTTGCAAACTTTTGTTCTCCATATTAGACACTGTTTTCACATTGGTCATTTCTCCAATATATCAATTTTTTACAGTTTTTATTTCAGGCATTTTGTCTGACATTTTTTTGATGATGTACAACCTTGTTGAATCTGTCATTCAAATTTTTAACTTTTTTGGTTAGTTTGTCCAGTGTTTTACCTACTTTCCCAAAATTCATCATAGGCATATTGAATGAATTTGCTGTGAACTTTTGAGTCATTTCCTCTTTGAATTCATCTATTGTTTTCATCCCTTATATGAATTTTTTATAGATTTCTGCTATTTGGTATTTGTTTTATTCTCCTTTTATGTCTTCTTGCTCTGCCTTGGAAGAGCTAGAATGGTGGAGATCTTCTACTTCCTTGCTTTCCTCTTCTTCTTCTTCTTCTTCTTCTTCTTCTTCTTCTTCTTCTTCTTCTTCTTCTTCTTCTTCTTCTTCTTCTTTCTTCTTCTTCTTTCCTCTTCTTCTTTTCTCTCTCTCTGTCTCTGTCTCTCTCTCTCTCTCTCTCTCTCTCTGTCTCTCCATGTATATATGATAGATAGATATATATAGATGATATTTTGTTGGGGCAAGCACAAGCTATGACAGAAACAAGGTTTACTTTTGATTGAGAAAAACTATATGGTTGTCAGAACTTGCTCATAGGGAGGATAATAAACTAGGCAAGATACGGAAGCACTAAAGTCTTCAGATGGGGAACATCCAGGAATAATACTAGAGAACGTAGGAGCAACTGTGAAGGAACTAAGTAGAGAAAATTTAAAAGCTTGGGAGGAGGAATTTTATGTGTTTGGAAAAAGAATAAAAATATGTTAGCAATATTGTATTGGGGGTTTGTGCTAAAGAAACTAGATAAGGAGGTGAGATGAGGGAGAGGCCCTGGACATTTATTAAATCAGAGAAAATTAAAGAATACACTAATACACAAAAGTAACAATATAATAAACATGGGAAACTATAAAAATATAACCCTGTATTAATAAATAAATCAAGAAATGCAAAAGTTAAGTCCACAAGATGTCCAGTGGAAGCACAGATAAATATTTCTATGAGGCGTTGCGTATGTGATTCCCAAGTAGCTTCTTTGCCAAAGACTCTGAGTGCTCACACCGTCATAACTCCTCTCACCCTCCCCACAATACCGAGCCTGATTCCGGTTTGGAACTTTATGCTACGTGTAGGCATTTCGGCAGTCTTATCCAGCCCAAGTTCTTGCATTAACAACTGCTGCTGTCTCTTTCCCTAGCTATGATGGTGGATTGGCAGACACGTTCACTGGCACAAAATTGTCCACTTAGGATTATTCCAACTGTTGAATGTGGAAGGTCACGCTGCAAGCTGGTCCCACATGTTCCTTGCTGCTTCCAACCCTCAGCGATCCTTTCTGTCCCAATGCAGTTCTCTAGTTCTTCATGAGCAAAAACGTTGTTAGTTTCACTTTGCCTCCCAATAGGCAGCTGGCCAGCCTCTGTCAGAGGCACTGCAGTCTCTTTGCGGTGGTGTGATCTATTTGTTCTGTATCACTTCATCCTATTTTCTTTTCCTATATGGGAATCATTGTGGTTCTCTGGTAACCTCCACTCACTTCAATTCCTGCCCACTATTGTTTTCCAGACTCCAGACACGTTGTTCTAGAGAGGCTGAGTTGTTGGCACTCACTGCTCCATCATTTTTAGAACTCCTAGCACCGTTTTTAGATATTTGTCTTTCTGTGCTTGACTTATTTCGTCAAGATTAATTCATGTTACTCTAAAATCCACTATACTTATGGAATACTAGTATTCTATTGTCTACAGGTATCACACTTACTCTATATGACGATCCACTTATGGACACCTAGGTTTGCTCCTTATCTCGGCCATTGTGAATAGTGCTGCTAGGAACATGATTCAACACACTGATGCTATTTCATTTGAATGTATTCTCATATTGGTGTTGATGGCTCATGTGGTAATTCTATTTCTAGTTGTTTGAGGAACATCCATTGTTTTCCATAATGGCTATCACAATTATATTCCCAATAACAGGCAGGACAGTTGCCCATTCTCTGCATCCTAGCCAGGATTTGTTATTTTTTTGTCTTTTTGCTAATAGGTATTCTTACTGTGTAAAAAGTATTTAATTGTGGTTTTGATTTGCATTTCTGTCATGGTTGTAGTGTTTTGCACTTTTTCATATGCCTGGCTATTTGTATATCTTCTTCTTAGAAGTGTTGATTCAAATTATTTCCCAACTTTTAATTGTTTTTGCTATTCAAATCACTTTCCCATTTTAACTGCTTTTGTTGTTGAGTTCTTTATAGTATTCTGAATATTAACCCCTTGTTAGATTAATGGTTTAGTGGTTTTTCCCACACTGTAGGTTGCCTTTTAACTCTGTTTAGATTATTTATTTTGCTTTTACTTTACTGTAACCCCATTTGTCAGTTTGGAGGTGTGGGTACCCATACTTTTAGACTCCTACTTTAAGAAGACTGCCTTCAACTGATGTCCTGGAGTGTTTCTAGATGTTTCATTGCTTTCAGTCTTACATTTAGGTCTGTAATCTAGTTGGAGTTCATTTTTTAAATGATGAGAGGTAAGTGTCTATTTTCATTCTTGAATGCATGGATAACTAGGGATTTTTTTTTTCCACAATCGTTTACTGAAGAGATTGTCCTGTCTCCAACAAATGCTCTTGGTGCCTTTGTTGTCAATCAGTTAGTTGTAAATGTGTGGATTCATTTCAGAATTCTGTATTATATGTTTTTCTTTTTATGACACTATCATTTGATTTTGGTTACTGAAACCATGTACTATGTATATATGTCAGTATTATGATGTCTCCAGTTTTATTTTAATTTTTTTCATGATTGTTTTGGCTATTTGGGATCTATTGTGGTTTCACTGAAATTTAGAAATTTTTTCATTCTGGAAATAATATCATTGGTACTTTGATAAGGATTGTGTTGAATCAGTGTGTCACACTGAGTAGCATAGACATTTTGACATTACTAATTTTTACAGTCCATAAATATAGAATGTCTTCCCTTTATTGTGTATTTGGATTCTTTAATTCTTTCATCAGTGATATATAGTTTTAATACTGAGATATTTGAATTTATTTCTAGTTTTTTTTTAATTTTTTATTTTATTTATTATTTGTGCATGCGTGTGTGTGTGTGTGTGTGTGTGCCAGGAATCAACTCAGGACCTTGTGTTTACCAGGCAGGCGCTGTACTGCTGAGCTATACCCCCAGGCCCTACCTATTTATTTTTTGTTCCTGCTGTTAATGCAATTTTTTCCTGATTCCTTTTCAAATAGTCCATTATTTGTATGTCGAAACACTACTAACTTTTTTTTGCTGAACTTATATACTAAGACTTACTAAATTTATTTATTAATTCTAACCACTTCTGGTAATCTTTACTTTTTTCTGTATAAGTACCATCTGCAAATAGGAACAGTTTGACTTCCTTCTATTTTAGATGCCTTCACATCTTTCTTTTACTTCATTTCTCTGGCTAGAATTTTGTACTTGAGTAAGATCAGGAAAGTAAATTTTGTTAACTTTTTCCATATTTTAGAGAAAATACTTCCAGCATTTCACCATTCTGTATGATATCCATTATAAATCTAACATGCATGATCTTAATTTTCTTGACAGGCATGCCTTTTTTCTCCATTTTTATTAACACGTTTTTGTGATACATAGTACATACATTCATCCAGGTGGAATTGGTATATACATGCACCTCATCCTGATCTTTTTTACTTTCCCTTCTCCTCCCTTCCCTCTGGTCTCTCACATCCACAGATTCGTTTCCTATCCTTTCAAAGAAACAACTCCTTGACACATAAATCCTTTTTATTGAAATTTATTGAACTCAATTTCATTGATTTTTGCTCTGATGCTTATCATTTCTTCTACTGATTTCAGATTTGGATTGTTCTTGTCTTTATCAGACATTGACATGTATCATTAGCTTATTTGAAATTCTCTATTCTTTTTATGTGTACACTTACAGGTACAAACTTCCCTCTTATTTTCATTGTGCCCCATGGATTTTGGTTCATTGTGCTTTTGTTATCATTTGATTCTAGGGCTTTTAAAATTTCTTCCCTGCTTCTTCTGTGATCCACTGACTATACAATAATATACTAGTTAATCTCCATATGTTTCTGTCATTTCTGTGACTTCTTTTGCTATTTCGCTGAATAGTATCAGATCTTTTGTATTGTTAAGCATGTTTTATGGTCTACAATAGGGTCTATTTTGGGAAAAGTTTTATATGCTATTGAGAAAATAATAGCATAAAATAAACTAAATAGCTGAGGATTATAAAACTTCAAAGTAATAATAATAATGGAAGGACTAGGGAAAGTAGAAAAATGAAAGAAGGAAAATTTGAAAAATATAAAAGCAAGATAAGAAAGAAAAGTGAGATAAAAATATGACTGAAGAATAAAAGAAAAGTTAATAAAATTAGTAACTGAAAAAGGCAAAAAAAGTCATAACAAAGAGGCAAACAAGAAAAAGAAAACAGAATAAAAACAAAAAAGCAAAAGATAATAAAAATAAACAAGAATAAAAAATCAGAAAGAGAAATGACACCCCCAAATTCCATCATGTGTTTAGACATGTGGTCTCTCTCTAGGGCCTGTGGAAAGGGAATCCACCAGATGTGTTAGGGATAGTGTGTTACAGCTAAGCCTTATCTTGGTACATGTATATAACACATCTTAATTCCATTTTTTATCCCTTTCCCTTTCCCTTCCTCCCATATCTCTTCATCTTTTGATCTCTTTCTTATTTGAGAAACATCTATCTCCCTACTTCCTATTATCTATATTTTATTTTGCTCTTTATATTTTTAACTTCTTGTATAAAAGAAATCACATGATATCTAAGCCTGTATGTCTGATTTATTTCACTTAACAATCTCAAACTTCAGCCATTTTCCTACAAATGATTCATTTAATTTTCTGGACAGCAGAGCAATACTCCCATCATGCCACTGTGCACAAACACAGTCCATCACTTTGCCAGGTGTGGTGGTGCATACCACTGATCCCAGCACTTGGGAAGCTGTGGCAGGAGGATCGTCATGAAATTGAGGCCAGCCTCAACTACATAGCAAAATTCATCCTTAAAAAAAAAGAAAAAAACCCTAAATACTACATAATTCTCCATTCATCTACTGATGGACAAAAAAGATCCTTCAAAGATTTTCCCCAAAAAGTTAAAGACATCGTATTTCAGTGATACATCCATACCCACAATTCATAATAAAAATCTTGGGAGTTTTAAATTATTGATTGATTGTATTTCTCATTTTTAGTGTATTTAGGTTTAATATCTCTTAGTTTTTCAATAATCAAGTTATATGTGTCCAGAAGTTTATTCATTTTTTTCTGGGCTTATTCAGTTTGTTGAGGTACGGTTATTAATATTGGTCTCCAGTGATCTTTTGTGCTTTCATGGTATCAGTTGTTGCATTTTCCCTTTTCCTTTATGATTTTATTTATTTGGGTCTTTCCATACTTCTAAAAAATAATTAAATATTATTTAATTATTTTTAATATTTTAATATTTGCCACTTCCACTTATTCTTTCAAAGAACTAACTGCATTTATTTTACTGATATTCTCAATTTTTCATCTCTAATGTATTTTTTCTTTAGTCTCAATTTTGTTTATTCCTCCTCTGATTTTTATTATTTCTGTCTACTAATTTCATGGTTAGTTCTTGCTATTTTAAGCTGTTGTTTTAAATCTTTCCACTTTTTGATGTAATCATTTCTCGCTACAAAGTTTCTCAGTAGAACTACAGACATGATGTGGCTATGAAGCCCATGTATCAGAGTCTAGTTTCAAGATAACATAGAGCCACAGTGGTTTAGGTCAAGATGGGCGGCAGGTATACAACCAGGTCTCTTTCTTGGGAAAAATGTAGCTGCATGAACTCTAGACAACTCTCCAAACTGTGTCTTAGATATAAAATGGCTATGAGAATTTATTGCAGTGGCTTACAGATATCTTCAGTGTCCATGAAGACCACCAAAGGTCTCTAGTTTCCCTGTAGCTCATAAGCTGTATCCTGTTTTGGCTTTTATTCCATTCAAGCAGGGGAACAAGATGTTTCATTCTCCTCTTTATGATACTATCTTGGATTTTTGCACTTCAGGGTGATCTTATCACTACTCTGCTATTCTTCAAAATAATTTTTACTCATCTCACTTGGTAAGTAGTTGTTCATTCTTTGAAGTGGTCCCTTCTTTTGGTATTAACAAGTAACATGCAACTTTAGGCATATTGCTGACACTACTCCCATTTTCTATTATTTCTGATTGCTACATTTTACATTGAATCAGCAATAGCAAAGGTTTTCTTTTCTCCTCAGTTGAATCTTTAAAAAATAATCTTAATAAATGAGAATAACTTCTTAACACATTAGAAATAAAACAAATTAACTCTCATAGACTCATAGGTCTGTTTATTAGATTTCCATAATATACTTCAGATTATTTTCTAAAAGAGAAATGAAGAAAGTCAATAATGATTTCTTTCCATCTCTATAAATTATAATTTTCTAAAGCCCTGAGGGAATCTCTTCTACAAAAATAGAATTTGAAATTTAAAACTTTTGGGGAATTCTAACATTTCAAAAGACAATTAGAGTTTCCTCCTTGACCATCCTTAAATATCATTGAACAACTTGTTAAGATAACAAAGCCAAATTTATTTGGACTCTCTGCACTAAGGAAAGGACTGACAAATTTTTACAAGTGTCTTAGAAGAAAGATATCACAAGTAGAAGAGCCAGAAGATCCGCTTCTGCCTGCTTGGCACCACCACCAAAAGGCCACATCCTACAGGTGGCCAGTGTGTGTGTGGAGAACCAGCAGATCCACCTTCACCTTCAAGGAGCCACCATCAGAAGACTCCATCCTGCAGGCAGCCAGCAGGAGCAGGGACACACAGCCAGGTAAGCCCTGTGCATCTGAAGGCCACCATTAGAAGGCCTTGGTTCCCTTGGGCAGCCATGACCCACTAGCAGAATTAGACAAACACACTTCCATGTGTCTGCCACCATCGTGGGAGTCCCGGTGTAGAAACAAAGCCTGAGAGAAGCAGGCCCACGTCCATGCACAACTGATCATCGGCAAAGCCCCAGTGTTGCTGCACAGGTCTGGAGAAGCCCATTCCATGCCCTGCTACCTCCCTGTAAATCTGGAATTAGAATAGTGACAGTTCCTGTCCCATCACCCTAACCCTAACCCTAACCCTAACCCTAACCCTAACCCTAACCCTAACCCTAACCCTAACCCTTACACTGCGTAGGGGCAGCCAACATAGGAAGTGCCTGGGGCCCCACAACAAGCTTCTTGAGAGGAACCCAGGAGAATGTCAAGACGAAGGAGCGAAATGCAAACTCAGACCTCCAGACCACACAAAATAAGTCTAGGAGATACAGTCATGGAAGAAAACAGAAGTCACACACCTGAAATCTCTGAGAGGATAGAAACTGACATAAAGAAACACCTTCATGAGATTGTAAAAGCAGTAAAATCAGAAATAATGTCTCAGGTAAAAGAAGAAATCAAAAACATACTGAAAGAATTGTTCAGCAGGTCTTTAGACCTGCTGAGACAAAATACAGAATACAGAGACAAAAAAGAGAAGCATAGGAAAATAATTGAAACATTGAATAAATGTAGAAAGGAACTACAATGCATAAAACAGATTCAGAGAGAGATGCAGGAAATTAAAAATTCAATCAAAACCTGGAAAAAAAAAAGCTGGCAAAACAGCTTGAAAGAGACTGAAGATAGACTTTCAAACCTTGAAGATATGATTGCAGCTAGTGACCGCGAAAAGAAAGATCTCTTAAAAATAACAAGGAATCAGGAAATAACAACTCAATGGCTGCAAGATGACACAAAGAAGCATAATTTTAAGAGTGACAGGTGTCAGTGAAGAAGCAGGGGTCAACACAAATGAAATTAAAAGGATATTCACAGAAGTAATAGAAGAAAACTTTCCGAACATGGGAAATGGATCTGGCATGCAGATAAGTGAGGCATATAGGATTCTGACTAGCCATAACCACAGTAAATCTATACCCAGACATATAATAATCAAGATCCCAGAAATTCAGCACAAGAATAGAATATTAAAAGCTGATAGAGAAAAGATACAGATCACCTATAAAGGAAAACCAGTCAGAATCATGGCAGACTTGTCAACACAAACCATCCAGTCAAGAAGAGTTTGGAGTGAAGTGTTTCAAACCCTGAAAGAAAACAACTTCTAACCCAGATTGATCTACCCAGCAAAACTATTTTTCAAAATTGATGGAAAAATGATACTTTCATGATAAAGAACAACTGAAAGAATTCATGACTACCAAACCAACCCTACAGAGAGTGCTGAAGGATATTCTAGAGAGAGATAAAGATGATCATGGCTCCAGGAACAGCAGCAGAGGAGGATCACCAAACAAGACAGGCAACTGAATGAAGGGGAAAAGTGGAGGGCCAACAGCAGGAGGATAGCAGGGCAGAGACAAACCAATGTATGCTGGTTGTAACCATTAATGTAGATGACCTCAGGTCAGCAATAAAAAGAAATATGAGGAGAATGGATCAAGAAACAAGATCCATCAATATACTTTATACAAGAAACATTTAACTGGAAAGGAAATTGATAAACTGAAAAACAAAGGAGACAAAACAATTGCTCCATCAACCACAGAATGGATAAGAAAGATACAGTAATTTAATGCAGTGGAAAGCTACCCACCTATACAGTAGAATAATCCCAACGCTCCTGTAGGTACATGGACACAACTGGAGATCATGTTGATGGCCAAAACAGTTTGAACTCATACACATGAACCCTAGAATAAGAAACAGAAGGAGTTAATGGGATCCAAAAGCAAAATAATTAATGTAAGAGCAAAGGGGAGGAAACACCTGGGAGGGAAAGGTGGAAAGTACTGTTAATTTCTAATTGTCTTGTCTTGAGCTCTTGCTTTGTTTACACAGTTTTGTTCGGCTTTGTTCTGTCTTATTTTGATAGATTCTATGCTGTCAGATGGTAGGGGTAACTAGTTTGAATGTAATGGGATATATTATGGTAATCATGGTTTCCTATTATATTGCTTTGAAGTCTTATAATGCTTTCATTCATTTGTTTGATTGGTTTTATTCTGTTTTGTTTGATTTTATAATGTGTGATGGTATGAACAGCTATTTTGAAGAAAAAAAGGCATTATGGCAGCCACTGCTGATTTAATATCATCTTATGTTGAAGTCCTACCATGCTTTTGTTCTTCTGTTTTTATTGGTTCTATCCTGTTGTGTTTTATTTTATTTTATTATGTGTGATGATATAGACATCTTTTTTGAGGAAAATGAGATATTATAGTAGCCTTTGTTCATTTCCTGTTATTTGGTTTTGAAGTGCTGTAATGCTTTCATTCTTTTGAATTGTTTTATATTATTTTGTTATGTTTGATATTATTGTGTGTGAAGGTATGAGGCATTATGTTAACTACTGTTGATGCCCTGTTGTCTCATTCTCAAGTTCTGTGTTGCTTGCATTGTTCTGTTCTGATTTGCTTAGTTCTGTTCTCTTTTGTTTTATTCTCTTTTTAAAAAATATCATAATAAAACAATTATAAGACTCCAGATTATGGTTTCAAGTGCTATAATGTTAGTATTTCAATATAGGAAACTTACTAGGATTAGATTAAAATGTGTGATATAGTAGCTTATGATTGGTAGATATAGTAAAGTGAGGGTTTTAAGCGAGTTGAAAGGTAAGCTTCTATATCATAAGCGAACAATTTTTCTAGAAGTGATTATTTTGTCCAATCAACATTTGTAAGAAATTATTGAAACACATAGTGAAGTCATTTATGTTTCTCTTTCCCAAATTTCTCTTAGAATAAAAGTAAAGCCAGGTCGGTCCTGGGGATTTAACTCAGAGGCTCAAGTGTTTGCCTGGTAAATGCAAATTCATGAGTTCAATCCCTGGTACAAAAAAAAAAAAGGACTTACAGGGCCTTAATGTGGAAGTTTGTTTGGGCCAGGGATTTAGCTCTGTGGCATAAGTGCCCACCTTGCAAGTATGCGGTTGTGAGTTCAATCCCCAGTACCAAAAACAATAAAATAAAATAAAATAAAATAAAGTCAGGTTGACACTGTCTAAAACCTTATCAAAGTTAGCCAATTACCTTATTTTATAATCTCGTTTTTTTCTAGATGTTCTCAGTAATGTTAAAGTCCTCAAAAAATATCTACAGAGAAACAATACAGAGTCCTACAAAAAAAAAAAGTATGCACAGTTCAAAAAGAGAAAAATAGTATGATGTTTTTTCAGTAGATGGTGTTAGCCTCATATTGGGACCCTAGGGGATGTTGTGTATTGCAGAAAACCCATTCCCAAAGCAGCAGTTTGCTGTACTAATAAATATCTGAAAGCTAATGACCACCACTTTTGAACACCTCATAATTGTAGAGGCCAATCGTAATCACATTAATCTCATGATGTCTCAATAAATTTAGTATTAAAATATTTATACAATTTTTCTCTTCCTGAAGCTTGCATACATTTTTCAGTAGACTGTACAATATTCTTAGGCTAAAATGGTTCGTGCAGTAACTCTACAGTTCAGTTACATCTAGGGTTCTTGTTTTTAAAAGATAATGTATTCTATACATTTTTCTTACCTTACTGATGGCATCTAACTTATCTCTAAGCCTTAGCATGTTAGGGTTTTCCCCACCACCCATACCTGTACTAAAAAGTGTGAGTCATGCAGACGGGAAGAAGACGAACCATAATTCCCCTTGAACAGTTAAGTCTTCATATTCAATCTAATCCCACTTTTTGTGTTATGTTTGATATTATTGTAATTGAAACTATGCTCAACCATAGCAGAGTTAGAGATATGGTGCTAGATAATGTTGATGTCCAGTTGACTTAATTTAAAGTACTGTGTTGCCTATGTTGTCCTCTTCTGATCTGCTCTGTACTACCCCCTTTTGTTTTATTCTCTTTTAAATAAAAAAAAAAAAGAAATAAGTTAGCATTGTCTTTTTCTGAGGGAGTAAAATAGTAAACAAAAATATAGCCTGAGTGATATTTAAAACTTTATCACTTTAAAACTTTAAAACTACCTAACTTACTTTGAAACATTCGATTTATTAAAATAGTAAGCTCCTACCTAATTTTTTGTAGTAGTCAAGTCTTTTGGGCTACAAATTCAATGCTTGTGTTGAAAATGAAAGATTCTCATCTGAAATAACACAACATGGAGCCACATTGTATTGAATGATTTTGATCCCTATGGTAGTCTGGTGTTAGGTGGGAGAATATGAACGACTCCAATGACCACAGAGAAGAGTGACAACTAAGGCTAATGCTTATCAGTTGCAATGAAGTCTCAACCCTACAGAAGAGTTCGCTAAATCATGTGGCTCCCTAGACACGGCTCCAGATATTTCAAAGAAAAGAACTCACCTGCAGAAGGGAGAAGTCGTGATACCGGCCCGCTGGGAGGGTTTCAGTCCGGAGCTCCTCAGACCCTGAGAACATTCCGTCTGCCGTCCAGACAGGGGCAGCCCTGACTGCCTGCGAGGCAGAGCTCAGCAGGTCCAGCCGATGACCCAGGAGAAAGCAAACGGCCTGGCTTGGTCCTGCGTTCCTGTTTTCAGTTCTCAGTTCTCATTTGAACCTGTCCCAAAGGACACTTGAACCTCACTTGAACCTTTCCCAAAGGACACTAAAAGCTTCAGCCATGAAAGTTTATAGCAAAATGATGCTCTCTTTCTGATGACTTGAAACACTGAAGAGCCAGACTAGAGAGTGATGGAACTCTACAAAAATTGTTCTGAGGATTCAAAGAAAAAGCAGTAGATTTGAGTCTGGAAACATCAGTGGCTTACATGATGGAATATGGAAGTTTTCTTTAGAACTTCAGACTTTGAATCAGCTTTTTCTGCTCCCCCAGAAGTTACATCCAGAGGATCAACTGAAGCAAAAACCGCCAAAGTCAAATCAACACTCACAATGTATCTTAGGTCTTCCTAGAGTGAAATTACTTACACAAGTTTGGCTACAAGACAATATTACAGAACCAGAACAAAGTATTGGTGTGGAGTTGGCAGTGGAAGCAGCAGAGATTAGCAAAGCCGTTTGTGCCTTCATGCCTGAAAGTACTGGATGCTCCGGAAGGTGTCAGAACAGCGCAAGACAAGCATGCACCCGAGGGAGACTGCTCCCACTGCCTGCAGAGCCTGACTACCTCACCTTCCCCCAGATCCTGTCCATTGACCACACCTGGCTTTTCTGCCAAGAGATGCCAGCAGGTGAGGCTGGGAAGAGCTCCCAGCACCTGGCTGCTCTGCTCAGTCTGAGCTGGAGAGTGACTGGCTGGCTCTGGAGCACTTCAGCTTTTTCGAGGGGTACCTTGTACCCACCTTGAGACCACACTCTTAAGTGAAATAAATCAGACACACATTTAAATATTGTGTTGTTTCTCTGGTGTAAGAAATCAAAAGGGTAAATAAGAACCAAAATGTATAATAGATATTGGGTTAGAGGAAGAAAACATTCAAATCAGAAGAGGGACACAGAGAGGAGGGAGAAGGGAGGGGGACTGGGAGGGGGAAAGGAAGGGAAGGAAGGGGAAAGGAAGGGAAGGAAAGGAAAAGGAAAAAGAGAATAAGAGGGGGAAAATGGAAACAAAGCTCTTGTAAATAATGGGGGGAAAGGGGTTGAGGGGAGGGGTGCAAGGGGAGTGGGGGAAAAAGAAGAATCAAGATATATCACGTACAAGGACAAATCCCCTATGACGAATGTGATCATTATCTGTATCTGAGAGGTACAAAAAATTAATTTTAAAAAAGAATTTGTGCATCAAAAGAACACACTTTTCCAAGGAATGTGCAAAATGTTTGAAACTTCCTTTTGAAATGGGCTTCAGAACCAATGCCCCGTTCTTTTAACATTCTTTATGGTCAGAAATCTTCAACTTGTGAAGATATTTTTTCAATCTTTAGAACAACCCAAAGTCCCTTCATTAAACAAGTTTAATGAAACATTTTAGAAGCCAGTTGAATTACAATCATAAAGAAATGGACTAGTTTTCTAGTTTGACTCTGAAGGTGATTTTAAGCATAAAAGCATTGAGAATTATATGCATCACTGTGATACATACATCACTCCACAGAATGCCCAATTCAAAGAAAGTACACTCATTCGCAGTGTTCTGTTTTTAAATATTGACCGAGCATCCTAAATTATGAATTCATGGCAAAAGGGGACATATTTTTTCTTTTTTTTTTAATTCTAGAGATTGAACCCTCCCAGGGCTGTACACTTAGTATCCAATGACTGTCGCTGAGTTATATCCCCAGACCTCTAATTGCTGTTTGTATTTTTATTAATCTGTATATTAAAATCATATATAATTAAGTTTATCCTGTGGTGTGTATGCTTTGAGAGAATACAAGAAAAAATTTTCTTTTGCAGTTCTGGAAATCAAACACAGGAGCTTACAAATGCTAACAATACTCTCTGACAATGGACTATTTCTCCATCCCCTAATAAAATTTTATAGCCAAAAAAGACAAAGCAGAGAATGAGATTCTTTGCAGAAATAATGAACTGTATATGAAGATACACCTCAGTACTTATTACCAATAAAACACGGACTAATCTTTTGTTAATATGTCCTTTATTCTTATTCCAATAATAGAATAAAACCCATTTTATTTAATTTTGCATTTGCCCCTAGAATACTTCCTGGTAGAGCTTGTGGCTGTGATGTTTACCCTAAGATTACTCCTGGGCTATAGCCCTAACTTTACCCCCAAAGTTTGCCATGAACTAGCTCATTTTTACTATTATTTACATATTGCTTTAGTATATTGCTAGACATCACACTATTTATTACACTTTGTTTTTCCTTCATAAACTATAGTAATTCTCACTGAGTGAAAAATGTCAAGTAATAAAAAACATATAATTCCTACTAAATTAGATAGATCATTAGGATTAGAGACAATTCTGTTTAGAAATAACTTTGAGTGCTTTCTACATTTTATTTTCATATTGAAAACCAGTCAGACTTGATTAACTCTCAAAGATTGTTTTTATGTAAAAATAAATGAACACAGATAATGCGGAACACTTTCTTTTCTAAACAGAAAATCAGTTAAACACCAGTCAGAATCTTAAGTCTTGGCTCAAGTGACTTTGTTGAGAGGCTTCCTTGCTTTGCTTGTATTCTCTCCTTGTCTATTACTGAGTCCCTGCTCCATGCCAGGCACAGCTGTAGGAACTGGAAAGAGAGCAAAGGACTGTAATTCCAGCATCTGAGAGGCCAACAGAGGAAGACTGGGAGTTTTAGACCAGGCTGGGCTACATAATGAGAACTTGTCTCCAAATATAAAAGATGTAAAGAAGTGAAAGAATCAGAACATTATCATTATCATTATTATCATTATTATTATCATTATTATTATTATTTTATGACAACAACAACAACGATGACGATGAGGAGGATGATGGTGATGCTGAGGATGAAACCCAAAGCCTGCTGCAGGTTAGGCAAGCAAGTGTTCTGCCACCAAGCACACCCCAGCCACAGCATATAAAGTGTAAAAGTTCAGTGTAGCTGCTGTGTGGGCTGCAGACAAAGCAGGCAAGGTGTGGGTGTGAGACCAATAAGGCTACTGCAGTAGTGGGGTTGGAAATGACAGCTGTGCTCCCTGCGGTGCCTGGAACATACTAGACATGTCATCTATGTGTTAAAAACCCACGTCTGCTGCTTGCTGTCTGTGACTGAGGCGGTTACTTAGCATCTTCTATGTCAAGCTGGAAGAGTGAAGAATCTGTGTTACAGACACAATGAGACTGGGTTACATAACAGATGTTTGGAACATGATATCCATTTCCAGTGACGCTGAAGGCTTGACCAAGTAGGTAGGTGTGTAGCAGTTAAAGAGATGGGAAAGCTATTAATTCAATTTGGGATTTAATAGAGACCTCAATTAGACTGTCAGATATATACAGAGAAATGGGCTCAAAACTCCTGACTAAAGATGAAATTTGAGAGCTGTATCTAATTATTTAAGACTTCAGAATGCATCATGTGTCCTTGAATACTACCAAAAAAGAAATTTCAGATAGCATCAAAGAAAACCAACATTTAGGATTGCAGATATTGCCCAGTAGAGGAGCATCTACCTAGAAATCATGGGGCCCCTGTGATCCTAAATATTGCAGAATTTCTTTTGGGGGGGGATTTAAAGAGAATAAAACAAAAGAGGGCAGAACAAAGCAGATCAGAACAGGACAACATAGGCAACACCGTACTTTACAGTAAGACAACCGGACATTAACAGTAGCTAACACCATATCTCTTACTCTGCTATAGTGGAGCATAGTTTAAAATACAATAATATCAAACATAACAAAATAGTATAAAACCATTCAAAAGAATGAAAGAATTACAGGACATTCTGAACCGAATAACAGAGAATGATCAATGGCTACTATAATATCTCATTTTCAATAAAAAATTTGTTTATACAATCACATATATTAAAATCCCAATGAGACACAGCATGATAGAACCGATAGTAATAGAAGAATAGAAGCATGGTAGGACTTCTAAGCAAGACGATATTAAATCAGCAATGGCTTCCATAATGTTTTGTTTATTTCAAAACAGCTGTTCATGCCATCACGCATAATAAAGTCAAACAAAATAGAGTAAAACCACTCCAACTGATGAATGAAAACATTGAAAGGCTTCAAAGCATTGAAATGGGGAATCATGATTACCATAAAATCTTATATACTCTTAACCAACTCTCATACTAGGGAGACTATATGGTATTTACACATGTGAGTTTGGTTTATTTCGCTTATGAGTATGGTTTCAAGTTGTGTCCATTTATTTATAAATATCTCAATGTGATCATTCTTTATAGCTGAGTAGTACTCTGTTGTGTAAAAATGCCACAACTTTTTATCCATTCCTCAGTTGATGGGCACTTAGGTTGTTTCCAAGGTCTGGCTATTAAAAACTGTGCTGCTATAAACATGGGTGCACATATATCACTATGGTATGATGTTTTCAGTTCTTCTGGGAATATGCCTAGAAGTGGAATAGCTGGGTCAAATGGAACTTCCAAACCCAGGTTTAGAGGAATCTCCAAAATGACCTTCACAGTGGTTGTACCAGTCGACACTCCCACCAACAGTGCAGAAAAGTTTCTTTTTCCCCACAGCCTCTCCAGCACTTGTTGTTGGTAGTTTTCTTTATCCTGGCCATTCTTTCTTGAGTGAGATGAAATCTCAGTGTGGTTTTAATTTGCATTTCTCTAATGACTAATTATAATGAACATTTTCTCATGTATTTATTTGCCATTTGTATTTCTTCATCTGAGAACTGTGTATTCATTTCAGATGCCCATTTTTGGATTGGGTCCTTGAATTTCAAGGGTCTGATTTTTTTTAATTCTTTATAAGTTCTAGACAGAAGTCCTCTGTCTAAGGAACAGTTCACTAGGATTTTTTCCCAAATTTTGGATTTTCTTTTTCACTCTGCTGGATATCTTTTTCGACATGCAGAAACTCTTTAATAAGATGTGGTTCCAGTTATTGATTCTGGGAAGTATTTCCTGGGTGGTTTGATTCTTGCTCATGAATTCTCTACCTACCCCTATATCTTCCAGATTTTTACCTACTTTGCCTTCCAACACATTTAGTGTTTCTGTTTTAATATTTAGATCTTTGATCCATTTAGATTTTAGTTTAGTACATGGTGATAAGCATGGGTCTAGTTTTAGTCTTCTGCATATGGCTAGCCAATTTTTCCAGCACCATTTGTTAAAAAGACTGTCATTCTTCCAGCGAGCATGTTTGGCCCCTTTATCAAAGATAAGGTGGTTGAGTGAGTTTGTGGTTGTGGTTGTATCTTCCAATCTATTCCATTGATCTTCAGGTCTGTTTTTATTCCAGTACCATATTGATTTTATTACAGTAACTTTGTAGTATAATTTCAAGTCAAGGATTGTGATGCCTCCTGCCTTGCCTTTGCTGCTTAGAATTGTCTTTACTATTCTAGGTGTCCTCTGTTTCCAGATGAATTTTAGGAGTGATTTCTCTAGATCTATGAGGTATATTGTTGGTATTTTCATTGGGATCGCATTGAATCTCTATAACAATTTTGGGAGAATGTCCATTTTCACAATATTTATTCTTCCTATCTATGAACAATGGAAAGCCATTATCTAAGGTCCACTTCAATTTGTTTTTTCAGGGTATTATAGTTTGCCTTGTATAGCTCTTTTACTTCTTTTGTTAGATTAATTTCTAAGTATTAATTTTTTTGGATGCTAGTGTGAAGGGTGTGGCTTCTCTTATTTCTCTCTCTGTGATTTTGTTGCTAGTGTATAGGAATGCTATTGACTTTTGAGTATTGACTTTCTATCCAGCTACATTGCTGAATTTATTTATTATAACTAGGAATTTTCCAATGGATTTTGGGGGGTCTTCTATGTAAAGTATCATGTCATCTGCAAATAATGATGATTTAACTTCCTCTTTTCCTATCTTTACTCCTTTTATTTGTCTCTCTTGTCTTATTGCCCTGGCTAGTATTTCCAGTACTATGTTGAATAACAGTGGTGATAATGGACATCCTTGTCTTGTGCCTCACTTTATGGTAAAGGCTTTCAGTTTTTGGCCATTTAATATGATGCTGGCTATTGGTTTGTCATAGATGGCCTTTATCACATTGAAGTAAAGACAACCTATTCCAGTTCTCTGTACGGTTCTTATCATGAATGAGTGTTGGACTTTATCAAAAGCTTTTTCTGCATCTATAGAGATGATCATGTGGTTCTTACTTTTGGCTCTATTGATATGGTGGATTACATTTATTGATTTATGTATGTTGAGCTATCCCTGCATTCCTTGGATGAATCCCACTTGGTCATGGTGTATAATCTTCTTGATGATTTGCTGCATCCTGTTTGCCAATATTTTATAGAGAATTTTTGCATCTATATTTATTAAGGAGATTGGCCTATAGTTCTCTTTTTTAGTTGGGTCTTCCTCAGGTTTTGGTACTAGAGTAATATTTGCTTCCAGGAATGACTTAGGAAGAATTGCTTCCCTTTCAATTTCATTGAAGAATTTGAGGAGTGTCAGCATTAAGTCTTCTTTGTATTTCTTGTAGAATTCCGCAATGAATCTGTCTGGGCCTGGGCTCTTCTTTGTTGGCAAGGACTTAATTACATTTTCAATTTCATTAATAGAAATTGGGTTATTCAGGAGTTTTACATCTTTCTGATCCAGCTTTGGTAGTTCATATGTATCTAGAAATCTGTCTATTTCTTCTGTGTTATTGAACCTATGAGAGTAGAGTTTTCAAACTAGGTGTTGATGATCTTCTGTATTTCCACCAACTCTGTAGTAATTTCACCTTTTTCATTCCTTATTGCATGAATTTGAGTTTTTTCTTTTCTTTTTTAAATAAGGTTGGCTAGGGCCTTATCAACTTTATTTATTCTTTCAAAGAACCAACTCTTTGATTCATTGATACTTTGAATGGTTTTCTTAGTCTCTATTGCATTAATTTCTGCTCTGATCTTTAAAATTTCCTCCCTTCTTTTGGCTTTGTGCTTGGCTTGCTCTTCTTTTTCTAGATGTTTGAGTTGTAGCATCAGGGTGTTTATTTGTGTTCGTTCTGTCTTCCTGATGTGGGAACTCAGTGCAATAAATTTTCCTCTGAGGACTGCTTTCATTGAATCCCACAAATTCCAGTAAGTTGTTTGTATTTTCATTTGCTTGTATATATTGCTTAATTTCTTCTTTAATTTCTTCCATGACCCACTGATTGCTCAAGAGTGTATTACTCAGTTTCGATGTGTTTTGAGGTTTTGGCAGTTGCTTTTATCGTTAATTTCTAGTTTCATGGCACTATGATCCGATAACATGCATGGGATAATTTCAATTCTTTTGCATTTACTTAAATATGTTCTGTTGGCTAGTATGTGGTCCATTTTAGAGAATTTCCCATGTATTGCTGAGAAGAATGTATATTCTGATGTTGTTGGATGGAACACTCTATACACGTCTATCAAGTCCATTTGTTCACAGGTGTGATTCAGTTCTGTTATGTCTTTGCTGATTTTCTGTCTAGTGGATCTGTCACATTGTGTCAATGGCATGTTAAAATCTCCTGTTATAATTGTGTTATTGCTTATTTGATTTTTCATTTCTGCTAATATTTTCTTTGTATAGCTCGGTGCTCTGGAATTTAGTGCATATATATTTAAGATTGTTATCTCTTCCTCTTGAAGTTTTCCCCTAAATAGTATGTATTGACCTTCTTAATCTCTTTGGATCATTCTTGGTTTGAAGTTCACATTGTCTGCAAACAAAATAGCTACTCTCTTTTTTTTTTTTTTTTTTTTTTTTTTTTTTTTTTTTTTTTTTTTTTTTTTTTTTTTTTTTTTGGTTTCCTTTTGCATGAAGTATTGTTTTCCATCCTTTGATTTTCAGTCTGTGGGTTTCCTTTTGGGTTAGATGGGTTTCTTGTAGACAGCATATGGTTGGATGTTGTTTCTTGATCCATTCTGCCAGTCTGTTTCTTTTGATGGTGTGTTGAGGCATTTACATTAATGGTTATAACTGTTATACATTGGTTTATTGTTGACATGTTATCTATCTGCTGTTGTATCTTTACCTTTCCTTTCTGTTTAATTGTCTGCCTTGCTTGGTGGTTTTATCCTATGTGTATCTAGAATGTCTTTCAGTATTCTTTGGTTTGGTGTTCATGAAGTGTTTCAGCTGGTCTTTGTCATGGAATTATCTTATTTCTCCATCCATTTTGAAGGAGAGTTTTGTAGGGTACATCAGTCTGGGTCGGAAGTGGTTTTCCTTTAGGATCTGAAATACTTCACTCCATACTCTTCTTGACTTCATTGTTTGTGTTGAGAAGTCTGCTGTGATTCTGATAGGTTTTCCTTTATAGGTGATCTTCTTTTCTCTCTAACAGCTTTTAGTATTCTGTTCTTATGGTGGATTTCTGGGATGGTGATTATTATGTGTCTGGGTGTAATTTTATTTTGGTTATGGCTATTTGGAGTTCTATATGCTTCACTAATCCAAATGTCAGTTTCTTTTCTCATGTTTGGGAAGTTTTCAGCTATTACTTCTGTAAATATCCTCTTGATATCATTTGGGCTGTGTCCTTCTTTTTCATTTATCCCTATTAATCTCATGTTATTTTTCTTTGCATTATCTTGCAGCTGTTGAATTGTTTTTTCCTGTTCTTTGTTATTTTTAAAAGATCTTTCCTTGCCTGTTCATTAGCTGCAATCTTATCTTCGAAGTCTGAAATTCTATCTTCACCCTCATTGAGGCAGGTTTGGCAGCTTTCAATAGAATTTTTGATTTCCTGTATATCTCTTTGAATCTGCTTTATGTATTCTGTTTGTTTCTTATAGTGTTCATTCAGGGATTCTATCTGTTTGCTTTGTTCCTCTAATTTTTTAGAGGCCTCAGTCCACCATCTAGTGAAGACACATCTAGTCTTCACTAGATGTGTTCACTATTTCTTTCACTACTCTTATCATTTCTTCTTTTACCTGGGCAATTACTTCTGATTTGAATTTCTCCATAGCTTCTCCTAGTTGCTTCTTTATTTCATTTGATATCATCTCAGTCATTTTAGGTGTATGGCTTCTATTTTCTTCTATGTACATGGCTCCTAGGTTTTCTTGGGATAGGCTGGAGATTTAAGCCTGCCTTTTGGTCTTGCCTTTTGTCATTTTTCTATATTTCCTTGCTTTGAGTGGTGTTCCAAAACTTCCTCTGGGTGTGTGGTGAATCACCCCCCTGCACCCTCAGCTCCTGGAGCAGTCCCAACTCCCCTGCAGGCTCTTGGCTCCATAAATTCAGAGGCAAAAGCTGGGCATGGTGAACTGGGGCTGGCGGAACCCCTGGGCACAATCCCATGTCCTAGGGGGGCAGATATGAACTCACCAACTGGGAGTGCTGGTCTTAAGCTCTCCCTAGGCCAGCCCAAGTGCGCCAAGTGTCCTCCTGCATGGTCTCTGCCTCCTGAACTAAAAGAAGGCTGCTGGCCATGGTGGACTGAGGCCCTAGAATCTGCTGGTCCCAGTCCAGCATCTCCAGTAGCTTCCCAGAAACTCCCGGAATTTCTTTAATAAAACCAACATTTAAGAATCAGAGGAAGGAGTGCACACTGACACAGTGAAGGCCTGCAAAGGTTGAATGGCCCGGAAGGGAGAAGCTAGTGCACACTGCCCGGGAGTGAACTTTAATCTCTGATAGCCGACTTAAAAGGGCAAAAGCTCCTAGCCTGCGCCCTCCAGAGGAGCCTTAACCAACAAGAAAAGGGTCTGGGCATTACACTGTACACTTGTATGGAAGGAACCAAAACATGACAAAAGGGAGAAATAAGAAACAACTCCCAGCCCCCAACCCTGAGAACATTGATCCAGGAGAGGTAAATACAAAAGAGGTTGAGGGCAGCAATAATGCAACATCAAACACAGCATTAGTGGACATAAAGAGATATCTTCAGGACCTTGTAAGTGGGACCAAAACTGAAATATTAATTCAAATTAAACAAGAGATAAGTAGATTAATAAAAGAAGGGCTGGGCACCTCTCAAGAAGGCACAGACAGAAGAATGGAAGAACAAAAATGGAGAGAAAATTTTAATGAAAAATTCAGGAAAAACCTAGAATTCATGAAGCAAATTCAAAGAGATTATCAGGAAACTAAAGACTCCATAGAAAGCTGGCAAAACTGCTTGAAAGAAACCAAAGATAGACTATCAAAAATTGAACACAGGCTTGCAATGTAGAGTCATGAAAGGGAAGATCTCTTAAAAATAACAAGGGAGCAGGCAGTAAAGATACAAAGACTGGAAGATAACAAGAGGATCTATAACTTAAGAATAAAGTATGTGAATGAATAAGCAGGAATCAAACCAGAGGAATTACAAAGGCTATTCACAGAAATTATTAAGGAAAATTTCCCAAGCATAGAAAATAGAAATGATATGCAGAGGTATGAAGCATACAGAACTCCAGCCACCTACAACCAAAACAGAGCTATACCCAGACACATAATAATCAAGATCCCAGAAATTCAATATAAGAACAGAATATTAAAAGCCATCAGAGAAAAGAAACAGATCACCTATAAAGGAAAACCCATCAAAATCACAGCAGACTTCTCGATACAGACCATCAGGTCAAGCAGAGCTTGGAGTAATGTAATTCAAGC
>PVJX010007321.1:0-71829 GCA_004027295.1 Dolichotis patagonum | reverse complement strand
AAAAAAAAGTACGACAATAGAGACAATTCATCAGAGCAGGCTGGGGATGTAGCTTGTCTTCAGTGGTAGACTGTTTGCCTAGCATGTACAAGGCTGGGTTCCATCCCCAGCACGGTGGCATGGAGGAGCTTTCTTCTCCCTTTTTCTGGAAAAACTCATTTGGGTCAGGTAAATTTGGTGTTTTGCTTTGTTTTTAGGCAGGGTGTCACTGTGTGGTTCGTGGCCTTGAACTCACTATATATCCCAGGCTGGCCTCAAACTTCCAGAGAGCCTCCTACTTCAACCTCATGAATGCTGGGATTACAGGTGTGTCCCACAACACCCTGCTGGGGAGGTGTTATACGTTAATCCTAGGGAGAAACTGGGAAAATCCCAAAAATTGACCCATCAATTTAAAATCTGCTAAATAGTAATGGCCATCTGTACTTCCTTCAGAGATCAAGAAAAATAAAAATCATTATTGAACTTTATAGACACAAAAGCTTGAAGAAAAAGGCTCAAATTATGGCTGTTTGCCAAGCATGAAAGTAGTCAAAAGTTCCACCATAACGTTAAATGGTTTTTCTTATAATACGGGACATGGGCATTGTCCCAATGAGACGCTGTCATTTCTTTGGAGGAAGGAACTGTGGACTAAAACATTAAAGCTTCACACAGGCCTGAGTACAGAGGCCAACTCTCAAAGACCCCACCCCATAGCTGGCAGCACAGGCCAGTGAGCCGAGGCTCTAGCAGGACGGTACCCTCAGCCCGACAGCTGGCACCCACTGAGCGGGGCCTTACACTCCCTCAGGAGGCCCAGGCAGGAGTGGCAGCAGTGGTCACCGCTGTTTAAAACTAAACTCAGCATTTCTTTTACTCTAGCTATGCAAATGGGTAACAGAGTGGCAACAGGACTCTACACACAGTGCTCTCTTACAATAGGGCCACTGGCCAGCTCCTCTGGATCCAGCGTAGAAATTACTGGAGTAACAGCAGAACAAAGCTGTGAGTTTTCTAAACATTTCCTGGATTGAGTCATACATAGGTACAACAGTGAGGACTCTCTGAACTTTACGAGAATCCTGAATCATGAGACGCCTGGGAAGGGCCTGGGGAAGCCCCGGGAGGGCTGGCTGAGGCGGGGCCATGAGCTGCTAAGGACACCCTGTTCAGGAGCTGCTCACAAATGCACCTGTCCCAGCCCAGTCCTGACATGTGACTGTCCGTAGAACAGTCCTGATCTCAGTTTTCCACCTGACTTTGACATGTGATTAAATCTGCCAGCTTCCTCTTGGTTTTGTTTTTTGAGATAGGGTCTATGTAGTTTGGGCTGGCCTTGAACTCATGGTGATCCTCCTGCCTCAGCCTCCCCGTTACAGGTGTGCACCACCATGCCAGGCTGGCCTCCTCTTGGTAAGTGGGTGCAGTCAGAAGGCCTGTGCCTTTAAAGTCATGAGGGCATCCAGTCCCCACACAAGATGACATGATGGGATTCGACTTCATGCTGAGGGATGCAGGACAACCAAGGTGAATTCTCAGCAGGTGAAGAAATAGGTACTGGATGAAGTAGGCTGGAAAATAGCAGGTTACCTACAGTCCCAGATAGAAGGCAGCTGAGGTGGGAGGACCACTTCAGGCCAGCCTGAGTAACATAGGGAATACTCATCACAAAAAAAAAAAAAAAAAAAAAAAGAAGAAAAAGAAAAAAAAAAAAGCTGATGTGGTGGCACATGCCTGTAATTCCAGCACTTGGGAGGCTGAGGCAAGAGGATCAGCCTGGGCTAGTGAATTCAAAGCCAGGCTGGACTACATAACAAGAATACATCTCAAAATAAAAAAGCAAAAAGCTATGGGCAAAGAGGACAGAGAAGTGAGAACACAGCAAGTGGCAGCTCCATGCTAGAGGAACAGAAGTCATCAAAGCAAAGGCTAAGACTTTGGCTGAGGTGGAGGATATAGCTCAGTGAGAGGGTGCTTGCCTGGCATGCACTGAGTTTGATGCCCAGGACAAAAAAGAAAAAGGCTAGCAACTGGTGCACAGGAGAGGTCCATATGGAGTGTTAAACTCGTGCACACATTCCCTTTGCAACAGGCCTGACACCCCTGGAGCTTGTCCAAGAAGGGTGGGCAGTGACAACTACATCCGTGAGAGCGCATTCATTAGATTTATTCCAAAGTTTCATCTTTTCACAGTGACAAGTTACCTGTTCTTTTTTTGAGACAAAGTCTCATTTAGTCACTAAGTTGCCTAAGCTAGGGTCAAACTTGCCATTTTCCTGCCTCAGCCTCCCAGAGTGCTGGGATCACAGGGCAGTTATCAGTTCTTTCTTCGTCTCTCCCTTTAGTCCTAAAGATGTGGGAAGGCAGCCATGAAAATAAGTGCCCAAGTGACCACAAGACGATGAGCGGCCCTCTGGAGAGGGAAGCAGACCAGCTAGTAAAGCCATAGCTCTGGGACTATGGCTCTTCTTGGGCCATCAGGGCCACCAGCGCTGTCTGTACAGCTGCAGCCTGGGCGGGGGGCAGCAGGCAGTCCTGAATGAGGGCCACGGCGGTTGCCTCTGTCAGGCTGCTGAAGTCCTGGGCTGTTTTGACAGGAAGGTGCCCAGCCAGCTCACAGAGGGCAACATTGAAAGCCTCACCCTCCTTTATTCCAAAACTGGACTTCCGGGCCCACAGGATCACTTGGACCCCTGCGAGGGCTGAGCAAGGTGATGCCTTTCCAGGTGGGGCTCCCCGTGTCACAAATAAGTTATGTGCTATCTCCTGGTCAGCCAGATAGTCAGTGGCCTGACAGACCCTCCTAATCACGGCTTCCAAGTCAGGCCCAGGCCCGCTGGTGTAAAAGAGGAAACCAGGAGCCGGCAAGGTCTGCAGCAGGTGCAAATGGCCCCCTGGGTCGAGGGGCTGGCTGGGCGCCCCCTCCACAGGCAGCCTGTGGGCCAGGTAATAGCCATGCAGGTGGAGGTGGTTCACTGAGGCCAAGCCTCCCAGGCTGTTGAAGCCCACCCGGAAGCCTGGGTGCGAGCTCAACAGTACAGCCTCCAGCCCAGCCCGCAGCACCCCTGGCAGCAGGCGCTGGGGCAGCCCCTGGGCAGGCACGGGCACAAGGAGCACGTGCCCCCACTCTAGCGGGCTGACATTGATCACCACCAGGATGTCCTTCTGTGGAAGGGCACCAGGCAAGTCAGGCTCCCGGTGCAGATGGAAGAGGACTTCTCCAGGCCGGATCTTGTTGAAGTTAAACTGTTCCGGGTCGAATGCCTGCCTCACGCTCTTGATGTTTTGGGGGCGCCTCCTCTGCGTACCTCGCTCCACATTCAGCTGAGCCACAAAACCTACAGCACCTGGAAGGACTTGAGTCTGCAGATCCCCTAGGCGGTAGCGAAAGAGTCCCAGCTCCATCCGTTGCTGCCAAGCTGAGCAGAGTGCAGAGTCAAAGCGGGACAGTGTCCAGGAATCCAGAATGCTGGATGTGTGGCTAGGCCACTGCACCCCTCCCACGACAAGCTCCTCCTGCCCATACACAAAGACAGGGGCGCCCTGCTCTCCCCAGTCTTCACGGTCTGGAGGCAGCAGGTAG
Organism: Dolichotis patagonum; assembly: GCA_004027295.1. NCBI lineage: Eukaryota > Metazoa > Chordata > Mammalia > Rodentia > Caviidae > Dolichotis > Dolichotis patagonum. The sequence continues at coordinate 68,264 of PVJX010007321.1, read as the reverse complement.
GAAGTTCCATGGGTGTCACACAGTATAGCCATGGAGCTGCCCTGAAGCTGTTATAAAAGATGAAAAGCAGGATAGTAACACATTTTTACAAATGTTCATTCTCAAGTAATTACTTTTTCTCTGATTAGAAAGGTAATATGTAAGGGCTGAGGGTATAGCTTAGTGGCATAAGCACCTGCCTGACAAGCACAAGGTCCTGAGTTCAATTTCTGGTACAAAAAAAAAAAAGTGCCACTACAAAAGCAATATCTAATACACACCTTTGGTAGAATATTTAAGAAACAGAAATTTCTCCTAATTCTGTCACCTGCAGATGAATTTGCTGAATTAAAAATATTTACTGAGGGGTTGGGGATGTAGCTCAGTGGTAGAGTGCCAGTCTAGTGTGTGAGGGGCCCTAGGTTTGATTCTAGGAAACACCAACAAAACAAACAAAACAAAACAAGAAGGAGGTACACAGTTTAGAGGCTGGGGGTATAGCTCAATGTCAGGGCACTTGCCTAGTATATGCAAGACTCTGGGTTTGGGTCCAACCCCAAGAAGAAAAAAGTATATAGACACACACACATATGTGTGTCCATTTATATGTTTAAATACATGTATATACACATACAGAGAGGAAAGAGAGAAAACAAAGATAAAATACAACCCATATCCCCAGTGCCTAGGGAAAAACTTGTTTGCATTCAGCCTCATTTTCATATGTAAATTGATTCTTTTTTAAACGTTGCTTTTGGTTTTTTGAAACAGGGTCACTATGTAGCTCAGGCTGGCCTCAAATGCTTTAGCCTCCCAAGTACTGGGAGTACTGGCATGTGCGACCAGTTCCCGCTGTACTGAGCCTCTAGATCTTGACTTTTTAAACCACTCTCCAACCTTTGTACATATAAAAAGTAGGTTGTGTGTGGTGGCACAAGCCTGTTATCCCAGCACTCGGAGGCTGAGGATTGCTGAGAATTCAGTGCCAGCCTGGGCTACATAGTAAATTCAAGGTCAGCCTGGACTACAGAGCAAGATTCTATCTCCAAAAGAAAAACAAGTAAATAAATAAATAATTCTAACTGGTTCCTCCTCCCAGCCGTAATACAGATTCATTCATTCATGCATCCATATCCCATAAATATCTATTGAGAGTCTACATACCAAGCACTGTCCTTGGGCTGAAAGGGGACCAAAAGCAAGGGTCTCTGCAGCCAGCGGGGAGCACAAGTGGGGGTAGGTGGGACAGTCAGAGCATGCCGCCTGTAACTGGGGAGCCGGGCTGGGCAGGGAGCCGGACAGGGTGGAGAGTCTTGGAGTAGAACCTCCTCTACAGGACTGGGCCTGACAAGTCACTGAAAACGCTTTGGACTTGTGCACTTACATTATGCAAAAGAGGAGCGGGGCTGGGGCTGTAACTCGCGCCGCGTGGTAAAGTCATGATAACCCTTTTCTGGGAAGACGGCAGCCCAGGGCCTCCACCACCCAGCAAGTCCAGAGGCTTCCCGGATACTCTTCATTAACTTCCTAGTTGCTTTTTACAGGTTCCCGCCCAAGGATGCAGTCGCCAACACCTACCCCAGGTAAGGCGGACGCATGTGGAGACTTGGCTAGCAGCTGCCACCGGGTCCTTAGCTACGCAGCGACGCCCTTAGCGCAGGCGCGTCTGCACCAAGCGCGCGCAGAGACCGGCCCTGTCCAGCAGGAAGCGGGGTCCGAGTCCTGGCCCCGCCCCAGCCCGCCCCCTGGCGCTCTCAGCACAGCGGGATCCCGGAGCTCGGCGACCAGACTGCTCTGGGGTGCCAGTGCGCTGCGCCGAGGGTCGGGCCGGGGGTGGGGTCCTAGCTGCGGTTGCCGCCGGGACTGAGAGGGGACGCGACTCGAGGGCGGAAGTGAGGAAGTTATCGGCGTCCCCGAAAGCGGCGGAACTGTGCGCGCGGCGGTCATGGGGGGCTCGGGCAGTCGCCTGTCTAAGGAGCTGCTGGCCGAGTACCAGGTGCGCGGGACACCGCCTTCCCGGCCTCGCGCGCCGCCTGCGCCCGGAAGAGCGGGTCTGGGCGCGGCGGCGGCCGCTCGCTTATCACCGTTCTCTGCTTTGCCTTCCAGGACTTGACGTTCCTGACCAAGCAAGAGATCATCCAGTGAGTGCGGCCGCGACTCCCACTCTCTGAGCGCCCTGGGGCTCCCCAGAGACGGATTCAGGGGCTCTGGCACCCCAGCAGCAGCAAGGCCGTAACTAGAGGCCACCCCTCAGGATCCAGGAGAAGCTGGGTGCTGTTTGACCCTACACCAGCCCCCGCAACTTCCTGCCCGGGCTTGGTAGCCCTGCCCCTGCTGTCCGCTTCCTTTGGTCACTAGCAAAACCAGAGACAGCTTGGGAGCCTGGCGCTGCCTTGCTCCTCCTACTTTACTTGAATAATACAGTAACGGTTAACGCTTGTGGAGCACATAGCACGCCAGCAACTACATTAAGGGGTTCCTTGCTTTGCCTAATTCCATCTTGAATAGAGAGGTACAGGACAAATAATCAGGTTTCAAGAGGTAGGTGATTTGTCTAAGACTGTGCTGGGAAGCAGAAGACTTCTGTGGGCCATAGCACCAGAGGCTTCGCTGGGCAAAGGCTGTTGCATTGGGAAGGGGTGGCGGTTGAGGAGCAGCAGTCCCTGGAGGGAAAGTGAGGATGTGTTTTTGCTCTTTTCTCCTTGGTGTTAATGGCCAGCTTCTGGCCCCTCTCTGCAACCTCTCCATCCCGCAGGCATCTCTGGTCCGCGCCTGGCACACTGCAGGCCCTCAGTGAAGCCCTGTCACGAGAAAAGGGCTTCCAGGCTGTCTTATCTCCCTTTGACTGATCATTGCCCGATGACTCAAAAGTTCTGCCTGTGTGGCTTAGCGCCCATCTGGTTTATAGGGGCAGCCAGACAAGGAGCGGGGATGTAGCGCCCTCAGAGACGAGAGGAGAACGCCAGTGACTTCTACTTTCTCTGCCAGAGCCCACAGGCGGTTTTCTGAGCTGCTTCCTCGGGAGAAACAGAATGTGGAGGACTCGCTGCGAGAACGTGTTTCCTTCGAGGATATCCTCAGCCTTCCAGAGCTCAAGGTATGAACCCCGCACTGTCTTTGTGCACCTTGCTTTGCTAGATCCCTGTCTTCTTGCCACTCTGTGTAGATCATAGAGCACCTGGTTCCCATTCTGATCTCTGTTCCTTTTCTGTTTCCTTTTTTCTTTTCTTTCTGGGCTACAGTGAGTTCCAAGTCCAGCCACGAAGACATAATGAGACCCTGTTTCAAAAAGAAACAAATAGGCTGGGTGTGGTGGTGCACATCTGTGATCCCAGCACTTGGGAGGCTGAGGCAGGAGGATTGCTCTAAGTTTGAGGCCAGTGTGGGCCAAATAGTGAGTTCATGTCTAGCCTGAACTACACAGCAAGATCCTGTCTCAGAAAATGAAACAAAAAACAGGACTGGGGTTATAGCTCAGCAGCACAGTGCCTGCCTGACAAGGGTGAGGTCCTGAGTTCAATTTCTGCATGTATGTGTGTGTGTGTGTGTGTGTGTGTGTGTGTGTATATATATATATATATATATAAAATAATCAGCCCAAAGAGAATCATTTGCAAGTTCGAGACAGCTTGGGCTATGAAGTAAGCCCAAGGCCAGCCTGAAGTGCATAGTGAGACTTCACTGCAAAAAGACAAAAAAAAAAAAAAAAAAAGTAGCCCATCATGCCCCTTGCTTTGGCTACCTTTCTCAAGGTTTATGCCTTTGAATTCTACTCCCAGGAAGCCACCCTGCCCTTTTTCCAGCTGCTGGTTGTCTCCTGTGCTAGTATAGAGTGTCCACAGGCCTGAGCTACATGGTGATAATGCTGTGACCTGTTCCTCCATTTTCCAATGGGGCTGTATTGTGTGTGTGACCAGGGCTATGACTGTGGCACTTTTTTTTTTTTTTTTTTGGGTACCGGGGATTGAACTCATGACCTTGTGCTTGCCAGGCAGGCGCTTAAGCCACTAAGCTAAATCCCTGGCCCTGACTGTGGCACTTATAAAAAGCTCGTGTTTCCAGGCCAATCCCTTCAAAGAACGAATCTGCAAGGTCTTCTCCACGTCCCCTGCCAGAGACAGTCTGAGCTTCGAGGACTTCCTGGACCTCCTGAGTGTGTTCAGTGACACAGCAACCCCAGACATCAAGTCCCACTATGCCTTCCGCATCTTCGGTAAGGGTCCCAAGGGGCTGGTTGCATGTTCCATCTGCATAGCCTTCACTGTGCAGGGAAATGGGAGCCCCTAGTGTAGCTGCAAAGTTCTTCCTGACTGCAGTTCCTTTTTGGTTTCCTATGTGTGCTCGCTAGACTTTGATGATGATGGAACTCTGGACAGAGAAGACCTGTGCCGGCTTGTGAACTGTCTCACTGGGGAGGGCGAGGACACTCGGCTCAGCGATTCGGAGATGAAACAGCTTATTGACAATGTGAGTGGTGGTCTTGGGCCTGGGCACCCTGGGCATGGGAAGGAAGGGCCTAAAGCTGTCCGGTTCCCAGATCCTGGAAGAGTCCGACATTGATAGGGACGGGACCATCAATCTCTCTGAGTTCCAGCATGTCATCTCACGTTCACCAGATTTTGTCAGGTATGACAGTGGTCTCCCTGCCTTTCAGGTACTCATGGGTCCCCATCTGCTGCATTTGGATCTAGGATGCTATTATGGGAGGCGGTACTGAGGCAAGAGAGCACTCTGGATCCCCCAGAATGTCTCAAGTCAGTCTTCCAGTGGGAAGGTCACCCATGTACCCAGACACAGCCCATTCCAAGGAAAAGTCTTAGGGGAGAGGTGAAAATAATTTTTTCATTTAATTTTATGTTTTTTGACCAGGAATCAAATTTAGGACCTCATGCTTGCTAGGGAGGCACTGTGCTGCTAAGCTACATCTCTGGCCCCTAGGTTTAGTTCTTACCTTCTTCTTCCATCAGAAAATCCAACTTGGGCTGGGGATGTGGCATAGTGCATGCTTACCATGGGTTAGGCCCTGGGTTTCACCCCTACCACCAAAAAACAGACGAAAGTCAAAAAGAAGGAAAAGAAAAAAAGAAAACCCAACCCACTCTTTTCTTGTGCAGCTCTTTTAAGATTGTCCTGTGACTGCAGACCTGGTGTGTGTCTCAGTACACCCTGTCCAAGTGGAACACCCTGTCCCACTGCCGAGCTGTGGCCAGGGTCATGTCCACGTCGTGAGGGCCAGCCAAGCTGGCCCAGCCTGGAGCTGGCACTGCAGTCGGCAGGGGCAGGGAGGGCCCTCCCCGCTCCTCACTGCTGCTGTCATTGCCATTTCTACTGATCAATAATAAAGGTTTCAGAAGTTTTGACTCTTGCACGTGACACTAGAAACACTGGTGGGGAAAGAGTGGGCTTCTAGAAACCTTTGGTCATGCTCGGAATAAGTTCCATCTAAAGAAGGGGCCAGCAGGAAATCAAGCTGTACTCCTCAGCCCCATCCACCCAATTGGGGCAGTTCTCTTGGTTCCTGATTATGGTGGTGGTTACATGCATTTCTACATGTTTTCTCTGTTTTTCTATATCGAGATGAGGGCCTGTGCCTGGAATGATGTCAAACTTCTGGGCCTAACTGTTCCCTGCATCTCAGCCTCCCAAGTACCTGGGACTGCAAGCACCTGGCACCCTGTCCAGCAATGTGTTAAAATTTGAAGGCAGCACACTGAGAGAAGAAAGTGTTGCCAAGTGATTGCTTAAAAAATTTAAAAATGCAGAGTTAAAAACAAAACAGTTCCTGCCAGGCATGGTGGTACACACACCTATAATCCCAGCTCTCAAGAGGCCAAGGCAGGAGGATTGCTATGAGTTTGAGGCCAGCTTGAACTACATAGTGAGACCCTACATAAGTGAATGGTTGCTAGCATGCCTGAGGCCCTGGGTTCAATCCCCCCACAAAACAAATAAGGAAATAAAGGGGTTGAGCTGAATGGGTCAACCCTGTCCCAGGAACTGTGGTCCACTGGGTAATGTTGACCACAGGCTGGGCTGCTTCTAGTTCTCTGGAGCCTGAAAAGAGGAGGTTTAGAACCCCCAGAAACCCCCAGTCTCAAACAGTACAAGTCTTTTAAGAGGAAAGATGATTAAACAATAGTTCTCCAGACTTTTATTGTAAAAAGGAAAAAGTAAAGTGCATTTTATTAAAAAAGAATACAAAACCCACAGACGTTCAGGGCCCTGTGCTGGGCAGTGTAAATATCCCCTGAAGGAGAGACAAGTGAGGGGGAACTGGGCTGGGAGAGGCCAGGCTCCAGTGAGTTCCCTGTGCTTGAGTCTGAAGAGGGACTGACGTGGTGTAAGGGACACACAGGTCTCAGGCTGGGATAAAGGAAGGCAGTCAGCAGTCTCTTCCTGAGGGCAAAGGGCTCCATGGTCACAAACTCCTGGGCTCATGCTCCTCCTTTGTGGCCACAGCCTGATACAGGCCAGAAAGGTCCAAGAGCAGGGTCTGAGCCCAGGCCCTGGGGAGGGCTGCAGAGCCAGCCAACCCTCTGGTCCCTGAGGTGCAGGTGATGGCACCAAGCTACATCTTGGCTGTGGCTGGCACCAGCTGGCCGCTGGCTCTGGTGAGAAAATGCAGTGGGGCAGCAGACTAAGGCGAAGGTGGAAGAGGCCAGTTGGTGTGGGGTTTTCATCTCTGTTCCATACCACCTGGGATGTGTCCCCTGCAGGGCTGGGAGGGAACTGGGTGGCGGTGTGTGTGGCACCTCCATTGCCTTTTCCTGCGCCCTCTGGTTTCACATTTTCAGCTGTTTTTTAAACAAAGGGCTCAGTTTCTGTAAGGAGCATTGTCCTGCCCCAATCAGGCAGGCTCCCTCTTCATAGAGGGGGCACTGGGCTGGGTGGTACGGGCCTTACACATGGCTGGAGATCAGCAGGCTGGGCAACCCCCAGGCTCCCCAGGGCAGGCACCCTGGCCACATTCGTGAGACACGAGTCCACCTGGCATTCTCTAAGCAGTCACGGCCCAGAGGCCAAGGTTGCCTTGTCACACCACAGAGTCACGGATCTCGGAGCCTAGGCGGACCCGGGGCCGGGGGCACATGGGGGACACCTCAACGAAGCTGTCCTGGATGCTGAGTGGCCTCTTCTCAGACTCCATGAAGACCCGGGGTCCTGGAGAGCTATCTGACAGAGCCTGGTAGCCTCGGTGGTCCAGTGGGGTGCTAGGGGGGCCAACGCCATTGAGCGGTCGAGTCTCAGGTGGCAGCACCACAGGGCGAGTCTTGGGGTGCACAGTGGCACACTCCCCCTGTTTCAGAAAGACTTTCATGCCATCCCGGTGCCGGTAGAGGAAGAACAGGAACAGAAGCACCACAGCGAGCCCAAAGAGAGTGCACATCACCAGGAATTCGTTCCAGTAGGACTTGTCCACGCCCCAGCTGGACCTGCCGGCAGCTGGCGCGCTCACCCGTGACGTGTTGATGATGACAGGGACGCTGCCACCCCGGTCTGTTCGGTGTGCCACCCCATCCTCCACCACTTCCGGGCAGTAGCTGGCCACTAGCTGCTGGAAGCCCTCCTCTTGTGACCAGCACTCGAAGACCCCCAGCTTCTCCTGGCTGCCCACCAGCAGCAGGTCCCCGGTGGGCAACACCCGGTAGGAGGATGAGACATTGAGAGGGGCCTTGTTGTGCAGCCAATGCCGGGTGGCCAGGTTGGACAGAAGCGGGCAGGCCAAGGTGTTCACTGTGTTGGGCTGGAACTGGACGTGCTCACATGGCTTCCGACCTGTGGGCAGAGGAAGCACTAGGTAGAGGGCGCTGCAGTCTATAGTGGCCACAGGCTGACCCCTCCAATGTGCCTGTGACAGGCACTCTGGGGACACTGAGGAGTGCCTCAAGCTCACTTTGGGGGCCCTGCTCACAGGGCTCGAGGGAGAAGGATGAGGAAGGGGATCTGTCCCACCAGTGCCTAGAGGAGAAATCCCAGCAGATGGGCACCGCTGCTCCCCACCCCGTCCCCCCCACCCCCGTCCCCACCGAAACCTTCAGGGAGTCCCTTACCTGCTGTTACAGAGAGCCGGGGCGTGGGCCGGGACATGTTGCAGAGCTCCTTGGCATTGCCCCCTTCAACGTCCTGGATCCACGGCCTAAGGAACAAAGAGAGTCTGGGATCAGCCAAGAACCCTGAACCCACACACACAGACTCGGCGTGGGGAGGGGACCAGAGCCCAGGGCACACTAGGCCCCACACGCCGGGTGGGAAGGGAACTGTGCACAGATTCCCCAGCTCACTGCGTCTCTGAGCATCTCCTGTGTGCACTCAGTGCAAATGTGACAGCCTACTTCCCTGAATGACAAAAGCAGACTTTCTGGATATGCATGTAAACATCTCTGTGTAATACGCAAGCACTGACCTGCCTCATAAACCTTTCTCAGTGCAAGATTAACCAGGGCATCTACCGCTGAGCTATATCCTACACTCCTAGTCCTTTTTCCTTTAACTATTATTTAAATTCTGAGACAAGCTCTCACTGAGTTTCCCAGGCTGACCTTGAATTTGCAGTCCTATCTCAGCCTCCCCAGTAGCAGGGGTTACAGGCATGTGTGTGTCACCACACCTAGCTCCTATTTAGTTTTTTGAAATATAAAACAGACCCCAGATGTATCCATATATGAAGCAAGAACACTACAAGTAGGGAATCTCATTCTCATGCCTTTGGCATGCAGTAAATTTGTTTTCTATAAAAAAAAAAAAAACAGAATGCCACAAATGGGATAGATCCCATGTTTGTTTAAAACATTTGGGTTCTTGTTTATTTTACACATATGTAAGAAAAACCAGGGAGGACAGAACATCAAAAATCTCTGTGATTCCCTGGGGAAGGGACAGTTTTTATTTGCTTATTTAGGTTTTATTTTTTTGTATATACTCAATATATCCTCCGCCCCACAGGTAGTTTTTGTTTTGTTTATCCTCATTCCTAGTTCTATGTGATTGAGGTTGCCCTCGAACTCACTATATAGCCCAGGCTGACCTCACACTCACAGCAATCCTCCTTAGCAAGACCCTGCCTCAGCCTCCTGAGTGCTGGGATCACAGGTATGCACCACTATGCCTTTTTAAAAATTTTTTTAACTAGGCAGGATCTTGCTAAGTTCCCCAGGCTGGACCTAGAACTTGTGATCCCATCTCAATCTCCCACAGTGCTGGGATCACAGGCATATACCACGACTCCTAGCTTAATAGAATATTTTTAGCCCTTACTTTACTGTTACTAAAATATGTTCACATGCCAACCAATATTCTCCTACCAGGCTTTTCACAGCTGTGACATTTCCTGGCCCTACCAACCCTGTCCCTGCTTCAAGTAGGGAAGCCCAGGGCTCATGAACATTTAGACTGAGCCTGGGTGGAACGAGACTGTGTGCTGGACCTACACAGACGTGGAGCAGGGGCAACGGGCCAGATGGCCTCTGGGAGCTCTCACCTGGAGGCTGACTCAGGCTGATAGAGGCTGATGTCCCTGCAGCTGGTGCCACTCCAAGCGCAGTAGGGGTCACGGGCGAGGACGCAGTCCCCACAGCTCTGGTACAGGCTGCAGTTGGCCACAGGCACCTGAACTACGCCTGAGTGAGATGCCACATACAGCAGCCCCTGCACAGCCAGACCCCAGGGATTAGAGGTGGGCGTGGGCACCCAGGGCACAGCCAGACCCCAGGGATGAGAGGTGGGCGTGGGCACCCAGGGCACAGCCAGACCCCAGGGATGAGAGGCGGGCATGGGCACCCAGGGCCACCACCCATGGCCACCATCCATGGCCAAACCTAGCTCTCTTGCCCACTAAAGCTTCCCCTAAGGGCACTGTCATCCTCCTGGTGCCCCAACTTCCTGATGGCCCATGCCACAAGGCTGGATTCCATGTTGCACCTCGCTGGGGTGGGAGAGGAAAAGCCAGGTGGGCACTGCCCGGTGCCAAGGAAGCACCACTCCCAAGCACACAGCCTTGGCTCCTTCCTTGCCTACTCACCCTGTGGCTGTCCAAGAGCAGGTTCTGCACAGGCTGTCCGGGCAGGAAGACCTGCAGCTCCTCGATGATGTGCATCCTTGGGCCCACACCCACCGCCTTGTGCAACCGGCCATCACCTGGGGTAGGGATGCCTCTCAGCTCTGTTCACCACAGCCCATGGCCCACTGCCCACCAGCCACGTCCCTGCCCTGATTAGCCAGGTCACAAGCACTCACCAGTGCCCAGGAAGAGGACGTCATAGGTGTGGCCCAGGGTGGAGAGGCGGTGCACGGCCACTCGCTGGTAGCGGGCGCGCGGCTGTAGCAGCAGCATCTGGCTGCGCACCTGTCCGTCCATCAGGAAGTGGTCCTTGAGGAAGTTTAGCACGCGGTCCGGGAGCTGCAGGGAGGAGTGGATCTTCCTCTCCCGGGCAGAGTTGGTGATGCACTGAGGAAGAAGACAGCAGCGTGAGCCAGGACAGACAGGCCCAGTCTCCCCGGTGGGGAACCACCTGACCCCTGCAGAGCACCAGTGTGCTAGGCTGCAGGCCAAGGGCAGGATTGGGGTATCCCTTTGTGCATACCTGGGCCTCAGGTGCCATGCCCCTCTTCTTGCCTGCTACCCAGTGCCCTTCCTTCCACCCAGGCTCTGAGCAGGACCTGGCTGAACATAGTCTTGGGGAAATGGCAGGAGACGCTCTGGCTGCCTGCTTACCTGTCTATGGGGTTAACATACTAGGGGACCCTTGAGCAGTAGCACATGTTGTCATCATCCCTTTGCTTGGTTCCCCCTCCTCCACTCGACTGTGAGCTCCTTTAGTTAACAGGTCACAAGTGACCAGACCCTAGGCAGCAGACTTGTCTTTTCTTTACCCCCAGAAGCAGAGGACAAGGCTTCTGCTGGCACCCCTAAGGGGGGCCCACAGCTCCCGCTACTGCAGAGGTAGTGCCCGGGCGCCCACCCTCCCTGCCTTCCTCCCTCCCTCACTGCTGACTCTCTCACACCGCTGCCAGGTCCACCCCCAGGGTAACCATGGGCACTCAGATCCTCTGAGGATCTGCTTCCGGGGGAGCCCACTGGGCTAGATGGGAAGAAGACAGGACTGTCACCGAGGGTCTGGCCACCTGTGACTTGCTAACTAAGGAGCTCACAGCTAAGTGCAGGAGGAGGGGACAACTGAAAGGACAATGACAACATGTGCACTCAGGGCCCTGATGGGAACTCATGTCCAGCCTGAGGCAGAGTTGGACTGAAGACATCTCTATATCCATGTCACATCTTGCTAAGTAGTGGGCCTAGGTGTGTCCCCCATTGAGAGACATGAAAACATCCAGAGAAACTGTGTGATCTGTCCAGGGCCCCAAGTCCTCCTGGCCCACACCCTGAACACCAGGTGCTGATACCCACCGACCCAGGCCGGGGTGTGGGCACCGAGTGGGTCACCGTGTACCACTGCTGCGTCTCACGGTTCACCTCCTTGTAGAGGCCGCTGAAGGCCCTCTGCACATCATCCATGGAGAAGACGCACACAGCAGAGCCCTCAGTGGTTCCCCCGTTCCTGCAACACAGACTTCGGATCAACCCCGGAGCCCTGAGCAGGCTCCTGGGCCCAGCCCCGGCCACCCTATGCCCTCCTGTGCCTAGCAAGCCCCGGGCCCTACCACTGGGATGTGAAGACTCCGTAGAAAAGGGTTTGGCGCCAGTCCTGGGGGCTGGGGCTCAGTGTGAAGACATCCTGCAGCACGTTGAATGGGAAGCCATCGTCCGGCCGTGAGCACAGCAGCTGGGCCTTGAGGAATGACGTCCAGCGCTGCTGCAGCACCCGTTCACCACCCTCATCACCCTGGAGGTGGGGGACAGGTGAGCTGAGACACAGGCAGGGCAGGGCTGCAGGTGCGGGGCTGCCCCACCAGCCCTCCCAGTGTTCACTGATGGACGCCAAAAATAAAGAAGGAGCCAGAGCCAAGACACAGTTCCATCAAAGTCAAGAAAACTTCCAGGAGGGCCAGGCTTGGTGGTGCCCACCTGTAATCTGGGCACTCTCAAGAGGCTGCTGCAGGAGTATTGCAAGTTTGATCTCAGCCTAGCTCAGTGTCCCTTCTTATTGAGGTGGGTTCGTGAACAACAATATAGGAATCCAAGCAGCCAAGCTGATAAATTTGAAATTTAATTAACTGAGCTCAGGACCACTCATATACAGACCCCCTCCCCGTTTTAGGGTCCAAACAAGTGGCACCGAACTGGAAAGTTACGGAGTTTTAAAAGAGAGAATCACAAAAGACATCCTGTCGGAAACAATTTAGCTAGACTCTTTCATGAATGTTTGGTTGACACCTGTATCCTGTTTGTTGTTGTTGAGCAGGTTAATTTTTCTCCTGTAGGTGCAGCTCGTTCTGTTTTTCTCATGGGACTTATACCCTGAGTAACTTTTTATTTTCCTGAATACAGGGCACTAGTTAAATGCAGGGCTCAAGATGGCATCAGTTAGGTCGAGCTACAACACTTATGGACTTTGGCAGGCTCATAAAATAAAGAGTTCATGTTTAATCAGAGATCCCTACCTCCTCAGAGCTTCCCAGGGATGAATTTAAGCACAAAACAATTCTGAGGTTGGTGGTATTATTAGTTCCACCTGACAGAGGAGGGAGTTATTTCACCCACAGGGTGAAGCCCCTGCCTAGCACCCCAGGATTCTGGGAGTTGATTCTGGCAGCTGGGCTTCCAGCGTCTCTGTGCTTGGGCCTAATGCTATGACCCCTCTCTATCTTATAAGTCATTTCTGTGTGTACTTTTCTGTATTTTAATACTGTTTCTCCAAGGCCTGAGCAAAACCAGAGGTCCTTTATCTGCAGGTCCTATATACTCACCTTGCAGATTCGGGCCACGCGTGACACAATGGTGTTCTCAAAGAATTCGAACTCCTGGCCGGTCTCACTGAAGAAGAAGTAGATCTTGTCATCGTCACCGTGCAAGCTGCCCAGGCTCTCAGGGATATAAGCTGAAGCCACGAAGGCGGGATCTGTGGGGGCCAGAAGGGAGCACAGAGTCAGCAGAGGATCCTGGGGCACATCCCCTCCTAGGCACTGACCGCTCGCTGGGCAGGGCGGAACTTCACCTTGCAACCAGTTGAGGGAGCTCTCGGTCTTGGTGGGGCGCGGGCTCTGGCTGCGGGAAATGGCTGGGTCGTTCCCCTGGAAGCTGCTGACCGTTCCTGTGTAGAGCTCCCCATCTGCCAAGAAAACATTCCCATGGGAATGGCTGCTCTGGCTGGGTCCCTTCTCCCCGCTGAGGGCCCAGAATGACCCGAACACCATCCATCCTGCCCGCAGTGAGCAGAGACGGAAGCAGGAACTTGGAAACTTGAAGTCCCAGGGCCAGCCATGGTCCTGCTGTCACCCTGGGAACTGGCACAGGGACCTGCCCTGCCCAGAGCTGGCCGCCCTCCTGCCCTGACACTCACCAACCACCAGAGCTGTGGACTTGAAATTGGGGTCGAAAGGACAACGGCCCTTGCCATCTTCCAGGAGGACATTCCCCGCCTGGTCCTGAGCCAGGGTGAAGTTCTCTATGCTCTGCAGGGGACAGACAGGTAGGCTCAGGAGGGCCAGGGAAGGAGGAGGTGAAGGAGAGCTGGCGGCCAGTGGAGAGGCTGCCAGCAGGTACAGGGCGTGGCACAGGAGGGCGCAGGTGTCAAGAGAGTCCGTATCCCTCACGCGGCACCAGCTCAGTGCCACCTGGTCTGCAAGGGGCACTGTTGCCCCCATTTACCCCACAGGAGGTGAGAATCAAAAAGGCCAAGCCAGGTATTTCCAGCTCCAAAGCTGGGGATCCATTCCTGGGCCCCAAAGCTGCCCTCTGCTAGAGGAGAAGGTCAGGGGTGTGTGCTGAGGAGGGTGTGAGAGGTGACAGCAGGACTGAGTGAGGGCAAGGGGCAGATGCTGGTGAGCAGGGAGCAGGCCCAGGATCAGTGTCCTGGGCGGAGGAGGGGCCCAGGGCGGGAGCACTCACTATGTAGGTGCACAGGGGGCTGAAGGCCGCAGTGCCACAGGTGAACAGGTGGCTGCTGTTGAGTGGCAGCAGGATCTTGATGTAGTTCTGACAGTCACGCTAGAGGAAGAAGGGACAGTTTGAAGGCTCAGCCTTCTTCCCCAGGGCCACGGCCAGGGCTACAGGGACCCTGGGCTGGGGCACTCAAGTGTGGGAATGGACGAGGAACAGGAGCTTCCTGCAGAGCAGGGTGGGGACAGTAGGGGCCTTGGGCCACAGCTCTGAGGCTTGGCAGCAGTTCTTTCCCCAAGGCCCTTCCACAGGCTCCGTGGAGCCCAAAGGTCCCTCCCAACCAACTAGAGAGGCAGGCACAGCCCAAGGCAGGAGGAAATGGCCAGCCTGAACCTGGGCTCGGGCACATAGCACCTGGGGCCACATCTCTGGCCTAGTGCTGACCACTCCCTGGCCTGCCCCGACACCTTCCTGGCCTCCTAGCAGCAGTGCCATCTACTCACTCGGTGCCTGAGTGCTAGGCCTGGAGTTGCTCAAACCTTACAAGTTTTCCACCCAGAACTGACCTCCTGCTGCCTCCATCCTCAAACATAACCCTTTTCTTTGTTTTTTTTTGTGGTTTTTTTGAGGCAGGGTTCTACTATGTGATTTGGGCTGACCTCAAACTCAAGGTGCTCCTCCTGCCTCAAACACATGTGGAATTCGGCCACTTCTCACTGACTTTACTGACCCTAGAGCAAACCAGTGTCACCTCTCACCCCTCGCTGGCCTCCTGTCCTCCTGCCCCATGGAGACTCTAGCGTGCTGGGCAGGGTGAATCTTTGAAAGCACTGGGGGACCACATCTCAAGCTGAGTCCTGTCCTTTCCCAACTATGTCCTGGTCAACTCCCTCAGTACCTTCAAGTTCGGCTCAAATGTCTTTTCTTTGCTTTTTTGTGGTACTAGGCCTAAATCAAACCGAGGGCCTGGCCCACAGTTGGCCAGACAGCTCGTTTTAAATTAAGCGTAACTGGAGCAATGTTTTTTCCTTTTGTTTTTTTTGAGACAGTCTTGCCATGTACCTCAGGCTGGGCTAGAACTTGCAGTCCTCCTGCCTCAACCACCTTTTAAACTGATTCTGTGCTGGTTGGTTTGGTTTTTTGGTATAGTGGGGATTGAACCCAAGGCCTTTGTACTAAGTCACAACTTTAGTCCTTTATTTTTTGAGGCAGGGTATTGCTTAAATTGCTCAGGCTGGGTTTAAACTTGTGATCTTCCTGTCTCAGCCTCCCAGAGTGCTAGGATTACAGGTGTGTATCACCACATCTGGCTTGACTGTTTTCTCTTGTCCACAATCAGCCCCACTGCCTAAAGTAGAGAGGTGTAAGTGCTTAATTAATCCTGGGATACAGCTCCATGGTAGCGCCCCTTGCCTCGAGTGGCCAAGGCCCTGGTTTGATCTCCAGTACCACAAAAAAGAAGAAGGTAGACCTAGTGTTTAATAAATGTTTGCTGAATACAGGTACAGCCAGGACTTGAACCTGTGTCCTGACCCTAAGTCTGGTTCCCTGGATACCACCTGCTACCTTCAGGACCAGGAGGCCTCTGAAGACAGCAGGTGACCCCCAGGGGAACCTTGGCTTGAGCCAGACCCCACCCAATGGTTTGGCCCAAACCAGCCTGTTAGACCTGCGCCATCTGGGTCTATCTGTAGATAGACACAGCTCCCCGCTCCCCTCTCCCCATCCCTGCCCAGGCTGGAAGCTGATGTGTACCAGGATTTATGTGGCTGGTACCTCACATCTATGAGCTCACTGTAGCCTGAGGAAGCCCAGTGACACTGGTGTCCTTGTCCCCATCTCATAGGTAGGTACACTAAGGCTGAGCAAGGTCAATCAACTTGTTTACGCTCCTAGAGATTCAAAGATTGGAGCTGGAATTCGAACCCAGATGTGGCTGCTGTCTCAGAAGCCTGTGGCCTCTCCACCAGCCCTGGCAGTGCCCGCCCCACCTCCTGCCTCTGCCCCCAGCTCTGTACCCCCCACCCCCCTCAGCCCTGCTGCCCCACAGCTGGCTCACCTTCGGGTCCTTGCCCTTGAAGCTGCACTGCTGCTTCCTGTCTGCATCCGCGGGCCACATCAGCTGGGGGAGAGGGGATAAGTATGTAGGGACCCAGGGGACCCCAGGCCGTCCTCCTTACCCACCCGCATCCTGGGAGTCAGAAGTCAGACCTTCTGCTGTCCCCCTTCTGCCCGCTGGGCCAGCCCCAGAGCTGCTCACCTGCTGGTACTGCCCGCCTGGCAGGAAGCTGGCACTGCTATTGAGCGCGAAGAGGGTCTCCCGGGCGCCCACGTACAGCGTGCTGCCATCCCTGCTCAGCAGAAGGGCTGTGTAGTTGGACACATTTTGGGCTTCAAACTTGAGAATGGGCCGCTCTTTGGAGCCTGGGGGAAGGAAGATGGGTGTGACCTGGGTCTCCCTGAGAAACCTCCTGTACAGACCTCTAGAAGGGGCCAGGATAATGGAAGGCGGCCAGCAAGGACATCAGGCGGCCTGGGGCTGGGGATGAGGGGGGTGGGCTGGTTTAATGAGGAAGCAGCATTCCTGATTTCTCTAACATTAAATAAGAAGCAATGGACCGGGTGCAGTGGTGCCCGCCTGTCATCCTAGCACTTGGGAGGCTGAGGCAGGAGGACCACTGCAAATGTGATGCCAGCCTGGGCTATGTATTGAGCTCAACGACAGCCAGAACTACATAGTAAGACCTTGTTTAAAAAAAGAAAGAAAAGAAACTGCACAGAAATGTATGTAAAATAATGTTAATTATACCATCATTCACATAAATGAAACAGTGGAAACATCCTGAGTCTGATCCTAGGGAGTCAGTGAAAATAAGTGATGATACTCTGTTCTGTGGACTACTACACAGCTGGCAACAACAACACTGTATTAGAACGAGTAAAATAAGAACAAAGCTGTACGAGAAAGGAGTGGTCAAAATACAAAGTAAACTATGAAGTCATGGGTTCTGAGTACATAATAAGAGAAAGGAAAACACATTTAACACTCTCCTTGGGTGGCACTAGACCCAAAAAGAAGGAAATAAACTTGATGTGGTAGCGCATGCCTGTCATCCCAGCACTCAGGATGCTGAGGCAGGAGGATCGCCATGAGTTTCAAGTCAATCTAGGCTACATAGGGAGTTCCAGGCCGCCCTACACTACATAGTGCGACCCTGTCTCAAAAAAAAAAAAAAAAAGCTGCCAAGGGAAGGAAATGCACACACAGTCCACACTGGTCCTGTGGCCGAAGGCGGCTCACCCTAACAGTAGTGCAAACAGAGCCCTGGTCTTCAACTTTGACTGCCAGCCCAGGCTCCTCTGGGAGATTGGTGGTTACTAAACAGAACACAAACATTATCAGCTTGGAGTCACCGCACCACGACGACGCAGTGGGGTGATGGGGTGGGGGTGTGGCCAAGGAAGAGTACAGGCTCTAATTTTCCCCGGGTGAGGGGGGTTCAGGCGAGAGGCATGCAGAGGCTGGGGTGTGTGCACGGCCCTGGGCTTGATCCCCAGTGCTGAAAAAAATAAAGCAAAAATGAGGATTATACCAGACATTAAAAAAAAGAAATAGAGGGCCAGGCATACAGCTCAGCGGCACATCTGCCTGGCAAGCACAAGGTCCTGAAGTTGGGAGTAGAACACCCCAGGGCTCAACCCAGTTACACACACACACACACACACACACACACAAGAATTTGGCAGTGGTGTCAACGACAGTGATGACTGTGGTGCCTTTAAACACACACTACCACTGCGGTACGCCCCCAGCCTCAGTAGAGCAGAGAGAGAACAGTCACGGTGGCAGAACACTATGCTGGGAGGAGGTGGGAAGGGGTGAGGCAGCTGCACTTCTCCGAGCAGCCGCTCAGGAGGGCAGATGTGTGGGAAAGAAAGGCTACACACACACACACACACACACACACACACACACACGCCTTCTACTTCTGGCATGGGTGAAATTGCCAGGCAACGCGAACCCCAAGTGACTGGGAGTCGCCCCCCTTAAGCGGGCTGGGCAGCACCACAGCAGGCTGTGCTCTGCATAGGAGGCCTCTTATACTCTTCTAAAAAATTGTGTGCAGATGCCCTTGACAAAAATTTAAGTATTATTCCTTGTTGGAGAATCTGTAATAATGAGAAGAGATACTAAGTATCCATCACCATGTGAAAATAAAGGTTATAAAACAGTATATGTAGTCAGATTCTTTTATTTTGTGCAAACACATTCACACACTCATACACACACCCTAGAAAACTGTATCACAAAACACTGAAAAATGGGCTGGGTGTAATGGCACACACTCTGTACAGTCCCAGTGACTACAGAGGCTGAGGCAGGAGAACCCCAAGCTCAAGAATAGCCCAGGCTATGGCCCTGAAGCAAGGCCAGCAGATTGCTGTAGCTGCTGGTTTCAAACAGGAGCCTAAAGAGAATTCTTTCTGTGGTCTGTTGGCCATTTCAGAACTTTGGAAATGGAATGGTCAATTCATCAGAAAGAAATAGCAGGTGAGTATGGAGGACTTTAGGGGCGCCTTGGGACCTGCACCGTGCAGTTGACTCAGGGTGCCGGGAGAACAAGGAGCTCCTCCCCTCTCTGGGGAGTGTGTGGCTGAGAGTGTGGCAGACTTTCGGCGGCCTGAAGTAGAGAGACCCTGGTGCATCGGGACCTGCACCGTGCGGTTGACTTGGGGTGCCACGAGAACAAGGAGCTTCTTCCCTCTCTGGGGGAGACAGACCCTCGTGCGTTGGGACCTGCACCATGCAGTTGACTCGGGGTGCTGGGAGAACAAGGAACTCTTCCCCTCTCTGGGGGGGCAGCTGTAATCCTGCTGGTGGGCAGGCTGAGAATTGGACATCTCATGTCACCCTGTCCCATGTCCCCCCTCTTAGCAAGTGGGAGCCAGTTAACTACACATCTTGTGAAAAAATTGGCTATGGTATTTAGTATGAGCATCCCATATGCAAAGATATGGACAACCATTTGGAAGAAAACAAGAGACAATATGACCTATAGTGAAGATCCCTGGTTGTATAGCTTTGAAATTTATACTTTCTTAAGTCCCGTTCTGTTCTGTTTTATTGTGTTTAATTTTACCCCCTTTTAAAATAAAATTTAAAAAATATATATATATGAGGGGAAAAGAAAGTACTCTAAAGGATATAACTGAATGTATGTTTAAGTGTATAAGGTAGATGACCACATTACTGTTTTAGTTAGATTGTTGAGCAGAACTGTTAATAGTCTCACTGTTTGAATGTCTACTTTGTGTGCTTTAATTTTGTAACTTGAACAACTATTTCCAATGATGACAGTATGTAACCTATCAAGTAGCGATTTCTTAGCGTTTTTGCTTTTGTTTTGTTGTTGTTCTTGTGGTTCTTTTATTTTTTGTCTTTGGAATTCTGTATTGTTGCTACCCTTTTTCTGTTTTGTTTGGTTGTTTTCTCTTTTTGTCTTTTCTCTTTAAATAAAATTTTTTTAAAAATTAAAAAAAAAAAAAAAGAATAGCCCAGGCAACTGCAGGAAAAAACAAAACAAACAAAACTGAACAAAAACAAAAAAAACCCCTGAAAAACAGTAGGATTACAGGTAATTACAGGCTACTTCTTTTCCTTTTCCTTTATCATTTTTAGATTCTACAATATGCAGGTTGTATATGTAAAGTAAAAGATACAGAAAGAAAGAAGAAAACATACCCATAGGGTGTGTTCATGCTCCGAATTACTAGAGTGTGGAGAGAAATTATTTTAAAAATGCAGAACAGCTGATAACAGAAAAACAAGCAAAAGCAGCCCCCTGACCATAGAGCTGGCCCTGACTGGCCAGCGGATTGTGACCATGCAAACAGGCCCCTGAAGCCCAGGAAGCAGAAGCAGGGTCAGGCACAAAGCACTGGAAAGACGTGGCCAGATGTCGAGATTTTATACCCCTCGGCATGTGTTCCAGAGGGAATGAAAACCCAAAGGAAAGAAGATTAGGAGGGAGAGTCACACTGAAAGTCATAAGGCCTTCCCTCGGCTACTAGCGATGGGCAGCACAATTAGCATTGAGCCATCTGGTGACCAAAGAGAAAAGGGAATGAAGTTACTTTGTCCTCACTGTTGCCTACACCGAGTGGCCAAGGAAAGTGCCAGCAATTACTACCTCTGCCAGGACAAAAGCTCCAACACACCCCGTGCAATCCCCACCACTGGCCCCAAACACCGTGAGCCAACGTGTGTGCCTTTCTGGGATCTGCTTCTGGGAAGAGACACCATCCTAAGGAGATCCCCACTGTGAAGAGGCCACACTAAACACACTGCAGACACTAAGCGTAGCATTCACAAGCAGGGACTATTTTATGCCCTGTTGCTAAATGGGGAAATCAAAGCTCAGAGAGGCTATGCAACCTGTGCAGAGCCTCCCAGCAGAGAAGGGAGTGGAGTGGGAGTGGACCCAGGAACTTTCCTCCCTGAAACCTTACCCAACTAGCGTGGGATACGGCAAAGTCACCTGGGACCTGGGGCTGTCCCTAGAGCTTCTGCTGCTGCTGGTCTGGGTGGGGGTCCGAGAAGAAGCCATTCCGGGGCTCACGGCTGAGTGTGGAGCAGGCGACCAAGCATTGAGCGGGGCCTCCGGCAGGGCAGGTAGAAGTCAATTCGGGGCTCACAGGTGTCTCGCAGGTGTCTTGCAGGGCACCGGAGAGACCAGACAAATCACTACTGAGCCCCTTTAGCCCCTGCTGCCCCGACTTTCTGGGATGCGCGGGGCTGCAACCTCCCAATGCCAGCGCCCAGTTGCCGCACTGGGGTGGAAGACGCGTCCACTTGGATGGGTCCTGCGACTCTCAGCAGGAGGCCATCCCTGGCACCTGTCCAGACAGAAATGCCAAGAACCAGAGATAAGCTGAAGTCCCAGGTGGCAGTGTTACCCCACTCAGACCTGGCAAGGTGGTACCAAGCTGCCCAGGGTCCTACAGACAGAGCCTGGCTGCCCAGTTCTCCAAACCAGCTGGCTGCCCGAGAGCCCACAGGTCACCTCCATCCACACTGGGACAGACGACAGCAGGACAGAAGGTGGAATGTGGAGGAGTGCTCAAGGGGCCCTCTGTGCCCAGCCTTCCTATTCTGGGGAGCCTGGCCTCATCTCCCTTTCCAAGCCTCAGACTTAAAGCCATGGGGTGCTGAGGACCTTGGCATTTATGATCCCCTAGTCTTTGGGGCTGGCTTCCCCCGGGGCAACTCAACATGACAGAGTGCAGACTGCAGCCAGATCCTGGGGTTCCAATCCAGCCCCTGCCACTTGCTAACTTTTTGTTTTGTTTTGTTTTTCAAGACAGGGTCTTGCTAGGTACCCCAGGCTGGCCTTGAATTCCCTACCTAACACAGACTGGCAGTGACCTTCAGCCTCTGGAGTGCTGGAATGACAGGTGTGTACCACCACGCCCAGCTTATGCCAAGTAACTTTTGAAAGCTTCACTTTCCTTATCTGTAAGATGGGGACAATAATAGCAGCCTGCCTCACAGGCTTGTGATGAGAAGAAATGAGCCTACGCATGTAAATAATAACATGCGTAATGACCCGCATTTACTAAACGCTGTACTCAAAACAACTCTGCACATGTTATCCCCGCACTGGCGCAGCGTCTGGCACACGACCAGCACTCGAGTGGCTCAAAAACAAAACGCAAAGCCCTGCAGGAAAATCCAGCTCGGAGAGCAGTGCCAGCAGGGCAGGGCAGTGGGGCACCGCACCCAGCAAGGGTCACCCTGACCACGCCTGAGCAGCTCCCACTCGGGCTCCAGGGAGCACAGCTCAGAAATGGGGGTCCTACGCCTGAGTGGGCCTGCGCCCAGCTGTTCAGATGGTGCTGCTGCCTCAGCCCTTGGGTTCCTGGGGTCCCCCTGGGGAGCCAGAGTGACAGCACAGCCCCTGCCTGGGCCTGCCCGTGTGTGTGTGTGTGTGTGTGTGTGTGTGTGTGTGTGTCAGTGTGAGTGTCCTTGGAACCGCAGGGCTTGTCCCTGCCTGTGTGCTTGCTCCTGGGCACACTGTGCAGAGGTGGCAGCGGGGTGTCACTGCACCTGCCCCGTGAGGGTTGGTACCCTCAGGTCAGTCACTTTTATGCTGTTCTCTGTTGTGGCCCGAGTGCCAAAAATCCTGTCCCCCGATCAGACACCTCCAGACCCATCTACCTGGTTGTGGCTGGTTGTCACTCCCTGTCCCCCTGCCAGGCCTAGGCCAGGGCTTCTCCAGGGCCAGTGCCCCTCAGGGTAGCTACTCCCTAGGGAAGAAAGGGGGCTGGGCACACAGGTGCCACCTGAGTGTGACCACCTCAGGGACATAGGCTCACGGCAGGAAGTGACAAGGGAACGACTCAGCCCCCAACCCCATCTTGAGTCCCTCCTCGTCCCTGTGACTCAGCCGGAAGCATGGAGCTCTCGCACTGAGACGGGAAGAGGGCTCAGCACCATCCCCACCCTGGGCAGTCCCCAGCCAGTGAGCTGTGGCACCGCTGTGACTCAGAGCCACACCCCACCTTTCTCCTCTGTGGTGAGACGCTGACCTGGCTCTCACACCCTGCCTTCCACAGGTCCCGGCATGACAAGGCAGCGACTGCAGCATCAGGCCAAGGGGGGTCTTCGCTGAGGAGGCAGCCAAGGGCCCTGCTCCCCCACAAAGAGGGCCTGGGTGGGGGACAAGCCTCAGGGACCACAAGCCAAGTCAGAAGGACCCTGGCCACGCAAGAGTGCACTCCATACCACTGCTGACAGAGGCAGTCAGCACAAACTAGGGCACAGCCAGTGACCTGGCTCACTTCCTCCCCCCAGGATGTATGGGCACCAAGTCATGGGCTGGCTTTAGCGTCATCAGGCCAGAGCAGGGCAGCGTCCCTACCCGGAAGAGGAGTGTAGGTGAACTGCATGCCCAGAGTCCTTCCCATGGGGCCAGCCAAGGTGCTGCAAGACTATAATTGCAGCACTCTAGAAAGCTGAGGCAAGAGGATCTCAAGTTCAAGCCCAGCATAGGCAACTTAGTGAGACCCTTCTCTAAAAAACAAGGACAACAACTACAGCAAAAAAACTAATTCAGCCCCCAACACTGAAGAGGGAGAAAGATAAGCATAGCACTTCCTAGGGACAGTGTACCCTGAACGCTTCTCCTTGCTGCTCATGCCGGGGCCCACATGAGCTGACCAAGGGCCCCTGTCAGGACCCCAGGCAGTCTACATGTGGTGAGTTCCCTGCCACAGCAGTAGGGCTGCGGTAACCGCTTCAGCGCCCACTAGAACCACGCTCAGTGCCTCCATTCCCTGCCCAGGGTCCACTGTCACCTGAGGCCTGTGCCCATGGGTCCCCTTCCTCCTCAAAGCTCACAGAAACTGGAGCCACAGGGCACAAATGATCCCGACTACAAGCTCCTCAGACTCACCCAACTCAGAAAGCAGTTTTCTTCAACATCCATTCTAGACACTGTTGCACCTTCCCCACTCCTTAGGCAAACTTAGAAAGATGGCAGCAGAACGCGCCGTCCCATTCCTCCTGCCTGCTCTCCCCCAGGGGCAGGTCCCACACTGGTCGGGTGGTGGGCAGGCGGGTGTCAGCCCGCCACAGACAGGGATGGCCTCACTCTGTCTGTACCCAACCACCCCAAGGATTACACTGTCTCCCTCCTGCGTCTCCACCCCTCGGAAAATAGCATTTTACCTTGAGTGAATTAAGTCCCATAATCCTCCCCAGTAGCGATGGGGTTGGATTTGTGGTCTGCCTTTCTCAACCAGGAAGTGGGGTAGGGCTGGGATTTGAACCCATATCCCTGTCTCCCAAGCCTGTTACTAAGCACCTTTCAGCTCTCAGGACTGTGCTCTGGAAGCTTCCTGCTCACTGGGGTCAGGCATTGGCCCTGTCTCTCTCACTCTGAGAGCAGCATCCATGCCCTCACTTCAGCCACACTGAGGCTCTTGACCCCAAGTCCCTTCTTCCAAAGAGACCCTCTGTCTGTGACCACCACCCCTCCCAGTTGCCTCTTTGCCTTGGCATCTGGTGTCTCTGTGACCTCCACTGTCACTATGCTCCTCCCCATTGTAATTGATGACACAAAGCTGCAACTCAAGGTCCCCTCTGTCTCCCTAATCTCAAGCCAGGCAGTCACCTCCGTCTGCAAGGCCCTTCCCTTTGACTCATGCATGTGCACCCTCTGAGACTCCATCCCTCCTCCAACAAGAGGTCTTCCTGCATCTCCCCGTACTGTCTCTTGAGTGCCCATGGTTTCCGTTTACACGTCTCATGGTGCACTAGTGACGCTGTCTCTTGCACCAAACTGAGACACCTTGAGCATCAAGACCAGATGGAATCTTATGGGCATTTGTATCCTATATTTGTGTCAGGTGAGTTCCAGTGAATTGTGTCACAAATGTTTGTTGACTGAACAAGTGAATGGCAGAATCCTCCACTATGGGGTGCTCTGGTCCAGAGAGGGACCCCAGATACAAAGGGAGGCAAAGGGCACAGGATGGCCACAGAATAACTGAGATCTAGGAGCTGGGCATGGTGGTACACACCTATGATCCCAGTGCTAGAGTGGCTGAGACAGGAGGGCCATTGCAAATTCAAGACCAGGTTGGGCCACAAACTGAGCTCAAGGCCAGTCTGAACTGCACAGCGAGACCCTGTCTCAAAAAAACCAAAAAAAACAACCAACCAACCAAACAAACAAAAAACCACCAAGATCCACCTGAGAATCCTGACTTCATTGACCAGCTGTGCCACCCCGGCAAGTCACCTATTTGTCTAACCCACAGGCCCCACTCCCCTAGCCCTACTCCTTGTTCCCATGCAGGACGGGCAGCCCCATCTCCTGGGCAAGTGCCCACAGCCTGGCCACCTCACTCGGTCACTCCAGCAGGAAGCTGGGGACAAGCAAGGGGACAGCATGGCCACCTGGAGGCAGGATTAAGCACCTCTGCAGAGGTGGCTTCTGCTGAGGCCCAGATGCTTCCTGCACTATGAAAGGGGCCTGACCTTGCCAATCTTCCAAGAAGCCGGAAATCTGAATTTTTATATAAAATTTCCCAAGTTTTAAATATCACTAATTAACAGTTTTCTAAATCACTTGAAGGCCAAACAAAATATGTATCCAGGCTGGCTCTGCCCCACTCCCTGCCTCATCTGAGACATCCGCCCTGTCATTGGATGCCGCATTCCCAAACACATCGGCCACTTCTGTAGCCTCAGCCGTGTCCTCAGGGGTCCCAGCTGGCCCCCACACTGTCTGCAGAAGTGACCCCAATCTCTTTACCAGACGGGATCTGTAAGCCAGCAGTGACTCCAGGATGAGCCAGGCCTTTGTACTACCTTGTACAAATTACAAGAATAGTTCTGGAATTGAGATGCTGTCCCCAGCGTGGTTCCTATCTGTTCAGCCGCCAGATCCTGGCGGGAGGAGCTACTGCCTCTGAGCTGTGGGTCCTCTTCCACACGAGGCAAAGCAACGCATCCCCAAGCACAAGAGTGCACCTGGCACAGCCAGCACTGCCCAAGGAGGGGCTTCCCCCTCCTTGTCGGCCCTCTCCTGAGGATGGGCAAGAGGCGGGTCACAGACAGGAGACCAATCAGTGACTGGCCTGTTATGAGTATGGCAGATCACAGAAAAGGGCTTCGGTCTCTGGCCGCTGTCCTGCTGGTCATAGGCCCCCGACTCAGAACTCTGCTGTGCTAGAGGTGGGGCTTCTAGGACCCAGAGTGCAGAGCGCAGAAAAGGCCAGATCACAGGGCTGGGCAGAACTCTCTTGAGGCACACGAAACACCTCCCCTCTGTGACCCCCAGTGACCCAGGATGTCAGGCAAGACAACCAAAGCCTAGGTGCCATGGCAACCCCATATCTGTTACCTCCTGCTACCTTCCTTCCAGGATCCAATGTGGAGCAGCAGCTGTGCCACCAAGCACCAGAGGGGCTTGGCTGCAGCCCCATGGCAGACATGGTCCCATAGAGCAGTCCCATAAGAGCCGTGTCACCAAACACCAGAGGGGCTTGGCTGCAGCCCCATGGCAGACATGGTCCCACAAGAACAGTGGCTTTATAAAGAGTCAGGCACATGGTACATGCCTGCGATCCCTGCACTCCCGGAGGCTGAGGCAGGAGGGCTCCAAGTTCAGGCCCAATCTGGTGCACCCACCATTGTGCAAGCTTAGAGGTCTCCTGGGCTGGCAACCAGGCCTTGCTCACCAGGTAGAAGGGACGGGGGGGGGGGGTATCCAGCTCCAAGCAAAGGCAATCCCTGGGACGAAGGAGTTCTTCATCAGAGCATAAGAACCAGGAGCATTTGAAAATCAACTAAATTAAGCAGGACTTCTGGCCACCAGCCCGCCCATAGGAGCCTTGCTGTGATTTCTATGCCAAGGCAGGATGAGACTGCACTCCTTGGCCCCTTGTGTCAGGGCAGCACCTTTGGCCTTGGCGCCTAGTAGAAGGCGGCGCACAGCCTGCACTCAGGCAGCAGGCACCAAGCTGGTGCAAATAAACTCACCCGGCCAGGCAGACAGGCATTGCTAGCACAGCAGAGGGGACCTGCTCCCCTCCACACAGCACACGTGCCGGGCACCCCGCCAGGCACTTTACATACATTATTTTGGGTAATCCTCTCAGAAGCCAGGAGGTGGGTCCTGCTCATACTCCTACCTTGGCAACCTGAAGACAGGTTTAGGGGAAGCTGAAAGCTTGCCCCAGGGGGTGCATTTAGTGAGGGTGCGTACCAGTACCAAAGATCCTCCAAGGCCAGCTGATGGGACAAAGCCAAGTTGAAGCCACAATCAGCCAGCAGAAGGCTAAGCGAGGTGCCAGCAAGAGGGCCTTGACCCCACGTGCCTGCTGCAGGGTCGGACCAGCAGCTGCTTAGCGCTGAGAACTGTGGTCTCACTCCTCAGTGGGGTTTGTGACCGCAGTTTGCGGGCCACTGGTTTCTTTCCAGGCTGCTTCAGACCTCGAGTCCAGAGCTGTCTGATGAGGTGCTTCTGGGGCAGGAAAAGGGCACATTCTGGTAATCTAATTGCCAAATAAGGAGACCTCTAGTCACGGGGTCCCTTCTTTTCCTGTGGCCAGGCTGGGGACTCCACATCAGTGTCCATCCTGCTCCTGATCACACATAGCTTCTTGGAGTCCACAGGGCTCCAAGTTTTTGGTACGAAAGAGCTTA
The DNA here is from genome assembly GCA_004027295.1 of Dolichotis patagonum. Lineage (NCBI taxonomy): Eukaryota > Metazoa > Chordata > Mammalia > Rodentia > Caviidae > Dolichotis > Dolichotis patagonum. The sequence goes on along the minus strand of PVJX010007321.1, from coordinate 41,073 downwards.
AATTCCACACTCTTCACCAAACCATGCCCTTCACACAGACTTCTAGCTGACCCCCAGAGTCCCCAAAGATTGTGCCCCAGAATTTTTCCCCATTCTGATCACTGAATGAGAACATCACCCCCACCCTTGGGAGCCCTAAAATGTGATGGTCACCACCAGTAACAAGGGTTCTTGATGATGGACCCCAGAGGCAAAGCACATGGGAAGTCCACTTTAAGGACAGTTGTAAACCACAGACATGGTCCAGGATGGCATGAAGTCCAGGATGGCATGAAGTCCAGGGACGCAGTAGGGGAGGGCAGGCGGCAGGAAAGGGAGTGTGGTCTCCATGCTCTTCTCCCTAGAGGCGTGTGCAGGAAGGACCCAAGGGCCCCAGACCAAGCATCAATGGCTACTACAGGCTTACCCAGAATGGGCATAGTGCCAGGAATATCTAACAAGCCCCCAGGGATGAGGCAGGAAATTGCCTTGGGCCATGCTCAGAGGGTGTGGCTGCTCAGCCACCAGGGATCCCCCCTGGGGATGCACAGGCAGCTTGAGAACTGCGAGAAGATTGGGGGGGGGGTTGCGAAACCCAGGGAGGGGGAACATGTGGGGTGTGCAGCTTAGACAAGTGTGGGTATGTGTCCACCAGCTCAGGTGGCTGGGGTACGGCTCAACTACTCCAGGGCTTTGGTAGAACCACAAAATGGGTCCCCTCTGGGCAGGCCTTGCCCCAAGAACACAGTGGAGGGTTCTTTTTCTCCAGGATCCCCAGCCTGCAAAAGTGTGGCCTGCATTTCAGGCCCTGTCAACTCCTCACTGGATGCCACAGCATAGGGCACAAGACACACATGTATCTGCTGCAGTCTACAAATACACAGGGATGAACTGTGAAGGGAGTACAGCAGGTGTCCCCACTCTAGCCTGGGCCTGGTCCCAAAACTGCTTAAGTGAGCCCACTCCGGGGGCTGTCTGCCTGATGCCCAGCAGATCCTCTTGAATCCCCCAAGTCATTCCCCAACTGCTTTCTCTGCACCCCAAGAGCAACGCATTCCAGTCTCTGTGCTGGACACAGCCCTGGCAAGCCTCTCTCAGCTTCCCAGGGCCCAAAGAGTCCATTGGGGCATGTGTCTTGGTCACTTTTCTCTCCTCCCAAGGCTGAGAGGGTATAAATTGTGACCACAACAGAAGTAGCAAAGTCAAAGGCCTGGATCTGGACACACCTGTTCCTTTTTCACTTCCTGAGCTAGGGCACCAAGGTGGTCACACTAGCACCCCCACATTGCACCCCCACGGCAGAACCATCCAGCTGTGCACAGGAGGTGCATAACAAGAAAGAGAACTAACATCTGAGGAGCGGTTTCTCTACCAAGCCCTGTCCAAAGGACTTTTCAAACATGTAATGATTTAACTCTCCCAACCCTGAGCTAGTTGGCATAATTATCCCTATTTTACAGATGAGGAAATCAAGGCCCAAGGAAGTTAAGTTGCTTGCTCAAGGTCACATGGGTACTAAGTGGCTGGAACCCAGGCCATCAGCAATGTTTCATGTAGAGGTTCAAATAGGGTTACTCAGGGCCACTGGGGCCCTGCCTTAATTTAAGTGCTGATTCTAACCTTTCCTGTTGTAAATAGGATGCTTTTAGGGGTGGGGATGCTGTAAGGTGGAGGGAGTCTGGTACCGTTTGTCTGTAACCTCTAATTTACACACGCTTTATCCTAATTCATTCGATGTGACAATCAACAGGTTAAAAGGCTTGGAGAAAAAACATCTGCTGGGCATTTATCTGCCCCATGCTCAGGTAACACCTAGTTTCACTGAATCCACAAGATCCCCTTGCAAGCTACCTGGCCCGAGGCCATTCTGTGGACCCAGAACTCCTGCAGGGAACAGAAGGCACTCCCTTGTCCCCTAGTAGACACGGGCTTGCTAGCCAGGTCCTTCTGATTTCCTAAAGTCCAAGGCCCCAAGAGGAGCTGGAGAAGCTACTGGATGAAAGGGAGCAGACAGAGGAGAGAGGAGAGGCCTGGAGAGCAGTTCACAAGGGCAGAGGCCAACACCAGGAAAGGAGTCCGCCCGCCAGCACAGCACTCCCAGGCCATTCTAAGGAAATCACTCGCAAGGCCTGGGGACACGGGGAGCCAGGGCTATCCTGTGGCTCCCTGGGCTTGGGGGAGGGCGGTCAGGGACAGAGTGGCAAGGAGCAGGGATCGGGCGCTGGGCCGCCCGCTGCGGCTCCCTGCCCTGCCGCGACTTGCTGGGAAAACCAGGACCTCAGTGTTTATAGTGCAGTTCCAGCGCCGCCCCAGGCCCCTCCGCCCAGCGCCGGGCTCTGGTCAGCGTCAAAGACCAGCGGGCAGCACCCGCGGGCTGCGGGGGGTGGCACCGAGGACCCCTTCCCTCTCGGCCCAGAACGGAAACGTTAGAGACGGGCCGCACCTCGCAGCCCCTCGCCTCGCGGGGACAGAGGAGGGGTGGGCGCCCACCCTCCCGGCCCTCCTTTGTCGCGGCACTCACCGAGCGGCAGGCTGATCCGGGGGCCGCGCGCCCGCGCCCGGGCCGGCGACAGCAGCAGCAGGGCGAGCAGCGGCAAAGCCAGCGGCAGCAGCGGCGGGGCGCGGGGCGGGCTCGGCCGGGCCATCGCGGGGCGGCAGGATCGGCTCGGTGAGACGAGCGACCGTGTCCTGGGCTCGGGCTCAGGTGGCTCCACTGGCGTCTCCGGCAGCAGCCCCGCCCCGCAGCCCGCCCCGCAGCCCGAGCCAAGGCCTCGCCTCCGGACCTGGGGGGAGGGGCGGCGGTCACGTGCGCAGCCGCGGGAGCCGGGAGCCTGGAGCCGGGTCCCGGGTCCCCAGACCGCAGTGCTCGGGCCGAGCTCGCGTCCACTGCCGGGCGTCCACGGGGCCCAGCGAGCGAGGGAAAGAGTCAAGGCTTCCCGCTCCCGGCCCGCTGCGGCCGGCCCGTCTCTTCCCCCTTCCTTCTTCTTGGGCGCCGGAACGGGGGAGCACCCTGACGGGACCGAACCCCGGGCTCCCCCACCTCCCGGACCTTCCCATCACCCGGGGTCGGACCCCCCTGAGGCCTCTTGTAGACTGTGGCCTGGGGGAAGGTCAGGCCTCTTCCTTTCAGTCCTCGCCCCCAGCACCCACCTGTCTGGGACCGGCTGCACTCGGCAGAGCTGGGGCAGGCGCTGGGCCTGCGGCTAGCGAGTCTGGTCTCCGCGTGGGTCGGTCCACCGCAGGTCTCGACTCGCCGTGCGCTGAGCGCTGGCACTTAGGCCAGGTCCCCTGCAGAGTTGTCCACGCTTAGAATTCTGACCACGCCAAGCAGAGCACGCGAAGGCCCGGGGGCGGAGCAAAATTAGCTTGAGTGGGATAATAGGATTTAATGTACTGCACTGCCAAGGGGCTGAGTCCTTCTGCACCGGCGCACGTGGCCTGGCGAGGCACAGGACCCTCGGAGCCCAAAGTGCAATCCCATAGGCGACCAGCCACCATCCTCCTGGTTCCTAGGTCCAGGCCTGGGCACTCCGCTCTGCCGATCCCTGAGGTTCCCAGCTGTGAACTTGACCCCTTAGGGGGTTCTGAAGTCAATGAGTTGGAGCTCCATCAGTATTGCAAAACACAAGACTGAGCCAGTGGAGGAGTAAACGGATGGCAAGATAAGTGGCTTTTGGGAAACCTGTTTCAGCTTTTCCTGAGTGCACGAGATTTTACAGTAAGATGTAATCTCTCCTGTAGCTACAGCCGAATGGAGTTTGACAACCTCCAGCAGTCATTTCCGTGGACCACTTCTCCAGGAACTGGCTGCAACTGTAGGCCAGCTTCTCTTAAGCAGGAGCCAAAATCGCTGTCTTCAGGGCCACTCCTTTCCTGTCCTCCCCACCCCCAGGGTCTGCCACATCCTGTGCCACAGCAGGTGGCCATCAGAGAGTGGGCAGAGCACTCAACTGGGGTCTGTGTGTTTCCTGCAGCCATGGCTGTCCTGACTTGTGAACTGCCACCTCCCCCATGTCCTTTTGTGGAACGCTGAGCCTGCTCCCAGCATCCTTCTGGTGGCACCCAATACCTGTGGGTCTCCTACTGTCCAGGTCTTGGATGCTTTACCTCTATTCATGGAGCCAATACATTTAGAGCCAAAGGTGTCCCCACTCTTTCCAGAGCCTGGACCTCTACTCTGTCCTGAATTTCCAGAGCCTCAACATTTCTATTTGGCTGACAGGCAGTTCACCCAGCATAGCCCAAACCAACTTCCTGGTCACCCCTTCTTCCTCCCAAAGGAGGCTCCATCAGCAGCCTCCTGCGTTTCATTTAATGACAACTCCATTGTTCAGTTGCTCAGGCTTAAAAATTTAACTCCTGTCTTTTCTCTCACTCCTCACAACCAATCCACTAGCAAATCCACAGTCTGACTACTTACTACCACCCCAGGCCCCACCTCTCTCTCCTGGTTACTCCAAGAACCACACTGGCTGGTCTCCTTGCTTCCTCCCATGGTCTATATAGTGTATTCTCAACACTGCAGCCCCAGTGAGCCTTTAAAAGTGAAAGTCATGGTGGCTTACACCTGTAATCCAAGCACTTAGGAGGCTGAGGCAGGAGGACTGCTCTGAGTTCAAGGCCAGCCTGAATTGCATAGTGAAATCCTGTCTAAAAAAAGACAGACAAAGGAGGAAGGGGTGTTTAGCTCAGTGGCTGGCAAGCGTGAGGTCATGAGTTCAATCACCGGTACAAAAAAAAAAAAAAAGACAAAGGTAAAATTGAAAGTCAAGTTATGGCTCTCCTTTGCTCAAAATCCTTGAATGAGCTGAGCATAGTAGCACATACCTGTTAATCTCAGCATTCAGGGAGGCTGAGGCAGGAGGATCCCAACCAGGGCATTTTAGTGACTCAGTGAGGTGCAGTCTTAAAATAAAAAATAGAAAAGGAGGCTGGCGGTGTAAGCCAAGTGTGAATCCCCAGTATCACAAAATAAATTTTTAAAAACCTCCAGTGGCTCCCCATCTCAGGGAGGGCAACGGATGGTAGGGAGGACAGGGATGTGTGTTTGTTGGGTTTGTTAACATATCCCAAGTATCCAGAATGGTGCCTGACACATGGTAGGAACACCCTCAACAAATATTGGGTGAATAAATGAATGAATGAATTTATCTAAGAGACACAGAACATTGTTGGCTCATGTTAACCAACAACCAAAACTACTTTGATACTTGCTTTTCTTTTTTCTTTTTTCTTTCTTTCTTTCTTTCTTTTTTTTTTTTTTTCTGTATTGGAAATCGAACTCCAGACCTTGCATTTGACAGGAAGGCTCTTTGCTGCTGTGTTATATCCCTGGCCCACAAAACTACATTGATACCAACTTCAGGCAAGTCAAGATTTCCCCCAAACCTGAAGTTATGCAGTGAATGAACTTTTTCAACCCAGCCCAGGACGTCATAATTCTCTTCCTGAATTCTGGCTCTGACCCAGATTTCATCCACCGAGGTCATTCAGAATGTTGGTTTTATTATACTTTTGCCTTCCCCTCCCAGTTTGAGTCATTTGTAAATTTGATTAAGCATTCCTTCTGTCTTAATACGAGTCATTGACAAAACTAATGAGCAAGGAGACTCAGTACCCAGATCTTGGCTTCCACATGCCACTCTCAGTGAAAGGAACCAGGACTCTGGGGAAAATGAAAGGGAAAGGGAAAGTGCACGGTACAGAAAGGATCTCCTTGTGCCAGAAAGACGAAATAAATAAATAAATGAGGTCAGGTCAAAAGGACCTAAGAACTAGCTTGATGGCCACTTACAACATGGAAGGACGAAATGAAATAATGGATTCTAATGCATCAAATTAAAATACAGTCCATTTAGTCCACTGTGAGACTCCAAGAAGGAATTAGAAGGGGTAGCAAAGAAGCTTTTCTCTACAGAAAAATGCTGGCTGATAAAGGTAGAAGAGATGATAGGACTAGAAAAATCCAGGTTCAAGCAAGGATCACTAGGGAATGTGGAACCTTTGGGTTGGCAGATTGTAATGTGTAGGGAACTACACATTAAACAAAGCCTCAAAGTGAGTCCCATTGATGACTTAGTAACTACCAAAGGGAAAAGCCCATCAGCTTAAGGTTACAAGTCACACTGCCAGCAATTCACCTCCTGATAGGAGGCAAGAAGCATAGAACGCCAGTCCTTGGCTCATCCTTGCCAAAAGTGTTTAACCCAGATCTGGTAATGAGAACACAAACGGATCATCATGAGCAGGATTCTACAAGACGGCCAGGTCTTTTCAAAAAGAAGTCTGGGCTGGGCGTGGAGCTCGGTGGTAGAGGACTTGCCTGGTGTATGTAAGGCCCTGGGTTCAATTCCCAGTACTAGAAAAAATATACAGATAGACAGACAATCTGGTGACAGAGAAAAAGACAGGCACTGTTTCAGGTTGGGAGTAAAAAGACAGTAATCGGACACAACATGTGAACCTTTGGATGACATTGAATCTTGGATGAAAAAGCCATGGTGCAGTTGGGAAACTTTTAAACTGGACTGTATATTAACGGATATTTATTGACTTTATCATTTATTCTTGAATCTTGGATGAAAAAGCCATGGTGCACTTGGGAAACTTTTAAACTGGACTGCATATTAACTGATATTTATTGACTTTATCATTTATTCTTAGACATGAGAATAGTATTTCTGGGCCTGGCAAGTGCAAGGCTCTGAGTGTGATTCCTGGTACCAAACATAAATAAATAAATAAAATCAGAGAATAGTATTCTTACATATGACAGAGTCTTTATTTATTTATTTATTTATTTGGTACCAGGGATCAAACTCATGACCTCAAGCTTGCCAGGCAGGCGCTTATGCCACTGAGCTAAATCCCTGGCGGAATCTTTATTTTTTGAAGCTCTTAGAAGTGAAATGTCCTGATATCTGCAACTTACTTTCAACTCTTTGGCAAAAACAGATTCTGTGTGTACTGTGTATGTATTAGATGGAAAGCACATGAACCAGGCTATGGTGTGACTTTAGCAATTGCTCAATAGTGGGAAAATTTTTGTGCTAATCTTTTTTTTTGCGGAGGGGGGCATATTTTGCGACAGGCTCTGACTACGTAGTCAAGGGCTTAAACTCAAGCTCGAACTCACAGTGATTCTCCTGCCTCAGCCTCCCGAGTACTGGGGTTGCATATGAGGGCCACCGTGCCCAGCTTGTGCTCATCTTTTAGTTCTCTGTTTGGGAAATGAGAGAGGCAAATGGCATGCCAGGAAACCTCCAAGGTCTGATCACTGCCTTTGTGTTTGGAGCAGTAAGCTGTGCCTCTTCCTCACTGCCCACGTGTCTCCGTATTTTCCATAAGAATATTATTAAAAAATGGTAGGAAATCTTCTCAAAATCAAGGTGCCAGCCCCAGCACTGGCTCCTTGTGCCTTCTGCTGACTTCCTGTCCCACCAACATCTGTCGAGGGCCCAGTCCCAGCACCAGGAAGCTCCAAGGGCACAGCACAAAGGGGCTGCCCCAGTGCCCTGGCAACATGGGGCCTGTGTGACGGCAGGGGCTGACGCAGCCTTGCTTGGTGGCTAATTATATCATCCTCAGGGCTGCTCATGCTTCAGAAGTATGTTTCATGCCATATGAGCAGCAAGCCACGCAAGGGAAGTGACTGGTCCCCCATTTGAGAACCCCTACGCTGTGGCCAAGGAGACTACATGGGACTGAGGACAAGTGAGGGTCCACCTGTTGTCTGGGGGAAGGGACCCTCCAGTCTGCACCTCTGCACAGCAGCCTGGCTGATGAGTTCTCCCCAGACCAGAAACCTAGGAGGGCCACTCACAGGGGAAAGTCTCATTTCAGTGACTTCCTGTGGACAGAGTGGTTCCCAAGCCAACAACATGTCTGCTGTTCCCTCTGCCACTCTTGGATGGAGGCAAATATTTCTCAGCCAGGACAGTGTTTATAAAGAGATCAGGGGGAAGCTTGGAAAAGGAGCGCAGAAAAGAAAAGAGAAAAGAAGAGAAAAGCAATGCTTCCTCTGTGCCCGCAGCCCAGCCCTCCTGCTTGCTCTCTGAGGTTCTCTCCCATGCATACCCAAGAAATTCAAAGACAGAAGAAGGAAAGGTAAAATGTGTATCGCAAGTGGGCATGGTGACACACACCTGTAATTCCAGCACTTAGGAGGCTGAGGCAGGAGAATCAGTGCGAGCTGGAGGTCAGCCCGAGCTGCACAGTGAGTTCAAGGCCAGCCTAGACTACATAAGGAGACCTTGTCTCAAAAAAAGCAAAACAACAATGACAAATAATAAGTCAATATGGTGATGCACGCCTGTAATCCCAGTGCCTGAGAGGCTGAGGCAGGAGGATTGCTGCAAATTCAAGCCCAGCCTGGGCTGCAAAGTGAGTTCAAAGCCAGCCTGAACTACAAAGCAAGATTTTGTCTCAAATAAAAAAATAAATAGCACATTGCAAGGCATTGTAAATAGGCCCAGACAGAACTTTGCTATGGTGAGAGATGTCAGAGTCATCAGAGCCCGCAGGGAGGGGGATCATCAGGGATGAAGGAAATAGTCTGTTCTTGATCTGGGGCTGGTTTTCCGGGTATGTACAAATGTTAAAATGGGCTGAGTTGTAACATGTGTGCATTTTACTGTACATCAACTTAGACTATATGTGATGCCACAGAAGCAAAGGAGATGAAGAAATGATGGGAGAGGGAGAGAACAGAGAGAAACAAGAACGGCTACAAGACGAAGGCACAGAGGAGCACAAATGCAAATAGTGCACAAAAAAGCACAGCCGCCTGCTGCCTCCTGCCTGGCTCAGCGCAAGGGAACAGGCCAGAGGCACACAGTGGAGCCCTCCGTCCAGGGCACGGCTGGCCTTGCCACCCACTGATAACCCTGAGCAGCTGGGTGTGGTGGCACATGCCACCTGCAACCTCAGCACTCAGGAAGGCTGAAGCAGGAAGAACACATGTTCCAGCTCAGCCTGGGCAACTTAATAAGACCATGTGTTAGGATTTTTTAAAGGGGTGGGAATGTAACTCAGTGTGAAAATCCTAGGGTCAATTCCCAGTGCCACACACACCTGCATGCACACACACATACACACACACACACACACACACACACACACACACACACACACACACATGCATGCACAAAGCATCCCCAGATCCAAGCTCTGCCATCCCTAGCCATAGGCAGGAAGTCCTTGATATGCATGGCCCCTGGCAGCAGCCAAGCCAAGCCCGCTCCCTTCCCACCAGGCAGCCAGCTCTCATCTCCCACTTCCGCTCTGGGAGTTGTTGCTTTGTTTGCTGCCCATGGGGAGGGGCCTCCTGCCAAGCCCAGAGAGCTTGAACTTGGAGGTCCACCTGCCCCACCCGGAGTAGACTTGGCCTCCTCCCGTTCCCGGGTGCTGGCTGGCAGGCTGCCTAGGCAGGCCTTGCAGACATGAGCTGGCTGCAGCCCAGCTCCCTTGGTCTGGGCCCCTGCCACCATCCCCTCGAAGCCCGGAGCTCTCCTCCCATACCAACCTGCAGCTGCAGCTCCCCACCCTGGCCTGGCAGGGCATACTGCTGCCATCTCTGCCCCAGGGGGGTCAGGCAGCAAAACAGCTGTGGCACTAAGACATTCTGCTGGAGAAGCAATAGCACCTGGCACACCCTGCGTGGTTTAAAATTAGCCAATGGCCGCCAGGTCCTGGGGCTGCAGCAGAGGGCAACCACCCAGGGACAGAACTGACAAGGCCTACGGGTCTCCCGGGCAGGAGAGACCCAGCAGGGTCTAGCTAAAAACAAACACATGGCCGCACAAGGTTGGTCCCAAGCCCCAAGCTGCTCCTGTTCCCTGCTGCTATCTTGCTCCTGTGAGGGGTAGAAGCCCTATCTAAGCCAGGCCACACAGTCACTCTGACTCAGTTCCCCTATCTGCCATGGAAAACCTAACAGTATTGCATCAGTACTAACAAGTACTCATGTTAACCACCTATGGGGTGGCTGGAACACAGGAAGACCCAGAACCCCCGCTGTGAGTGCTGTGCTGGCTCCTCATGCATGTGCAATGTCCCAGCTGCGCCCGTATCCAGCCATCTTCGACTCACCCCTCCACCCCATCTAAAGGCTGTCCCATGGCTGCCAGTGCTCTTCCCATCTTCAAGGCTGCCCCAAGGACCCTGTTCCCGGCTCTGCCCAGCAAACGGGGTGCTGAGGCTGCAGCTCCTCCAGGGAGAACCAGCCTGCCTGGCCCGGGTGTGCCTGCCACCCAGCACCAGCACCGCCCCCACAGGCCTGTTGGGGCCTGAGTGCCACTCCCTAGGAGGGGATCCCAAGCCCCACGGGGATGTGGTGCAACCAGCAGGGCTCAGCCTGTCCCAGGCAGGGCAGGACATGAAGTTGCCACTGTCACTCCCCTGCATGCCCAATACAAGTGTAGGGGGTGCTGTCTGCTGGGGACCAGAGATGGGTTGGCACCAGGCACTTGTTACCCTGAAGAGGCACAGTGACTGCTCAGCAACCCCCCCCCAACCCTTGCAGCCATAGAGGCAGGTGGGGATGCTAGCCCAGGTGTGAGGGGGCAAGCCTTGAATTTTGACCTTCTTGCTTCAGCCTCCCAAGTAGTAGAGATTACAGAATAGCTGGGATTAGAGGCATGCACCACCACACCAGGCAGAGTAATTTCTAGTGAACTTTCAAGACTAAATTTAAAAAGAGATCACACTTGGACCAGGCACAAATCCAGGATTGCAAGTTTGAGCTCATCCTGGGCAATTTAGCATTGGTTTGTCACAAAAAAGAGAGAGAAAGAGAGATACTCCATGATCCAGGGGTGTACTTATAATCCCAGCACTTGGGAGGCTGAGACAGGAGGATCATTGCAAATTCAAAAACAGTCTGGGCTACAAAGTGAGCTCAAGACCAGCCTGAGCTGCACAGTGAGACCCTGTCTCAAAAAGAACAAAAAATAAATAAAATAATAATAATAATAATAATAATAATAATAATAGGATATGGTGCCATGAACCTGTAATCCTAGCACTCAGGAGGCTGAGGCAGAATGATTGTTGTGAGTTCGAGACCAGCCTGGGCTACAAGGTGAGCTCAAGGCCAGCCTGAACTGCGTAAGGAGACCCTGTCTCAAAAAAAAGGCTCTGTGTGAAAGCCCTGAGTTCTTTGATCCCCAGTACTACAAAGAAAAAAAAGTCACACTTCATTTTGGAAGTTATATGACCCTGAAATGAAAGCTCTGCCATGCTTTCTTGGGTAATGTATTTCTTAGCGCTTACCGTAAAGTGGGCACTGAGCTGACCTTTTACACTGAATAATTTATTTAACCCTCACAACTGAGGGAGACAGGAGGTGTTACATTCCTACTACACAGGAGAAACAGGAGCAGAGGCTCAGGGATTTGCTAAAGTCACACAAGCTCCAAACCAGGGCTAAGACCAGAACCTTGATCTGCTGTCTCTGGAGCCACCTGGGTGGAATTTCAGGTTCTGTCTCAAGATACAGCCATCTCCCCTTCTCATAATGTAAGCTGCTGTTTTCCTTCTTTCCTTCCTTTCTCCAGCCTCCTTTTCTTTCCTCCCCATCCCTTCTTTTTGTCCTCCCTTCCTCCTTTCTTCCATTCATTTAACAAACGTTCCTTGTGCACTTGCTGCCTTCTAAGCACTGCCGAAGCTGAACAGAAAGGGACTGACATGGCGGCCTCGCTCTGGTGCTGACATCGGGATCCCTGTAACTCTTATCCCCAGACAACACCCCTCCTTTAGGGGTGCCCACATTTCTTTAGGCACTTTCACTCACTTGTTTCTTTGTCCCCAACAAAGGTAGTGGCCAGGGCCAACCTGGCAGAGCTCCAGCGGTGCTCCCAGCCTGCACAGGCTAGAATCCCGCTGTTTCAACTGACTTCCGGAGCTGCCCCTCTGGGTTCCCTCTGTGCTGGGCTCGGGTTTCTATTAAGGCCCTCATTATGCGGCAGTAAAACATCATTTACACAGCACAGCGCTCTCCTCCCTCGGCTCTTCCCCCAGCTCCCTGGGTGCAGGGGCCAGACCTGCCTAACTCAGGGTTTTAAATCTCCAGCTGCAGGGCAGAGCTAGCTCCGGCACCCTAAATGAATACATGTGCCGTGCTCAAGCCATTTCCAAGCCATTCATGCCTCTGCTCTTCCATCTTTTGACCCACCTTCCTTTTATCTTGTTCAAAGGCAAAGGTACCACAGAACAGTGGCAGAGAAAGGGTCCTACTGCTCTGCTCTAGGGCTCTTCTGCCTCTGGTCTTGAAGCTCTGCTGTTTTAGAAGACATGGTGTTTTGGAGTGTGGTAGGAGAGTCCTAGGGCACAAGATGTCTGTGCCATGGGGAGACTCAGCTTCTCCATCTTTAGTTTACTGATTGCCATGGCCCCCATCTTATCTGTTCTTTTCTTTTTGAGACAGGGTCTTGCTATGTAGTTTGGGCTGGCCTCAAAACACATGATGATCTTTCTGCCTCAGCCTTCCAAGTGCTAGGATTGCAGGTATGCACCACCACACCGGCCACCATCTTTTGTTTTTTGGTATTCCTGAGGATTGAACCCAGGGCCTTTACACTAATCATAATTCCCAACCTTTTTTATTTAGTGATTTATTTTAGTGATTTATTTAGAGATTTAGGGAGACAGGATCTCCCTAAATCACTACACTTCCCAGGCTAGGTTTCAGCTTGCTTCAGCCTCTCAGGGTACTGGCATGACAGGTGTGCACCACACCTGACCTATTATTTATATTTATTTATTTAATTTCTTTTGTTTGTTTGAGACAGAGTCTGGCTATGTAGTTCAGGCTACAGCTTTGTGTGTGTGTGTGTGTGTGTGTGTGTGTGTGTGTCTGTTTTGAGAGAGTCTCACTATGCAGTTCAGGCTGGCCTTGAGCTCACTTTGTAACCTAGGCTGGTCTCAAACTCACAACGATCATCCTACCTCAGCCTCCCAAGTGCTGGGATTACAGGTTCATGGCACCATATCACATATGTGTGTGTATATATATATATATATATATATGGGAGGGAGTGTCTTTTTGAGACAGTCTTACTATGCAATTCAGGCTGGCCTTGAGGTCACTTTGTAGCCCAGACTGGTCTTGAACTTGCAATGATCCTCCTGCCTCAGCCTCCTGCCTCAGCTGGGATTATAGTAGTGCACCAAATCACCCGGCTTCTACTATCTTATTTCATTATTTCATTTCCTTTTCTGGTTGTTGGAATGAGTCCCAAGTCCCGTGCATGCTAAGCACGTGCTCACCAATCTGCTGTGCATGTGTGTGTTGATGAGTGTGATTGTCCTGTGATTCCTAACTCAACAGGCTCACATTCGGTAATGTGACCAGACTTTGGACCTTCACAGGTGACCCAGAACTCCGGGGGCCTTTTTGTCTAGACTGGTGGAGAGAGACCACAAAGGCCGCCAGGATCCCCGCTTCCTTCCCCTCTTAGCCACTAAATTCTCCTTGCTGCTCAGAGGGTAGGAAGAAGCCATGACCCAGAGCCTAACTCAGAGCTCTCACGCAAGGCATTCCGAAGAGGCACCAGGCCTTTCCCAAATTCCAAGGCCAGCACTGCGGAGGGGGGAGCTGTGGGACCAGTGGGTGGTGCACAGAGCGACAAGTAAAGGATTCTGCGGGCAGGCTCCCGGCGCCATGGGAACGCGGGCCAGCCTCCCCGCTGCCATGGCAACGTGCTCGCGAGTGGCGGGTGGGGGTGCCCGTCAGCGCGCTGAGCTGGCGCCCTCTGGGGGAGGGGCAAGTGGGTCTAGGGGCCGCGTGCCTACCTGGAGCGACACTGCCCACGCGGGTTTCCCACGGGCTCGTTCACGCGACAGCCCGCCTGACGCCAGCCACGGGTCACGGTGTCCTACGGGCGCCCTGGGTCCGCGCGGTGTCCCCGGAACCACTGCTGGCCGCCCGCCAAGCCCCGCCCACCCAGCAGTGATTCCCGGAACCCCCTGGGAGGCCCCTCCACGGTCCTGGCCTCAGTGTCCCCACGGGGTCGACCTCTGCGCGTTGACCGTGCCGCCAAGGGGGTCGTAGGGTTCTTGTCACTGCGTTCCCGACCTCGGGGGGTCCAGCCAAGCTGCACCCGGTCGGTCGGGCCGGGTGGGAACGGGGTGCGGGGTGTCCTTGCGGGATCCGGCCAGGCCAGGTTGAAATCCGAGGTCCACACCGCGGCCGCTGTGAGCCCGGGAGAGTGCTGCGACCTCTGAGCCTGCGCTCCCCAGTGCCAAGCGGGGGAGAAATGCGGGGTGGAGGCGCCCACCCGGGCCTTGGGCAGCTCTCGGGACGGGCGCTGCGAGCTGCGAGCCCCTGAGAGAGCTGCTCGCTGCCACCCCTCACCCTGCCAGGGCAGAACGGGTAAACCCTGAGGGGAGGTGCTGCGGGGGCTGGAAGATAGGGCTATAAATACCGCCCTTTATCACGACCTTGCCCGCCCTCCCCAGCCCCAGCGTCCTGGACCTGTCGGGTGCTGGCCGCAGCTGACAGTCGGAAGTGCCCAAGGAAACAGAGGTGCTCGGCCTCAGCCTTGAGTCCAGCTGAGCCGCCAGGCTCTGGCAGAACCAAGTGGTTATTTTGTTACATGTTTGCAGAAATGAACCAGTTTCCGACCGAAAAGTTGAAGAGCTGTTAGCACTCAGAATTTTGCCTTACCCAGGGACCACTAGTGTTAATATTTGTCAACACTTTCTGGCTGAGGGTGTACATGCGTAGTGTGCGTGAGGCTGTTGGTTCAACCCAAACACAAGACAAAAACATAGAAATTTTTTAAGTTGAGGTTTGTTTTTGGTGTTTTGGAGATAGGGGCCCGCTATGTAGTCCAGTCTGGCCTTGAATGCACTTCAATCTTCCTACCTCAGCCTTCCAAGTGCTGGGATTACAGACATGAGCCACCATGCCCAGCTCTGACTTGTAATTGACATGAAGTGACTTACCCAAACCTTACATCTTCTGCTGTTACTATTCTGGTGAGTCGCCTCTTGCCTCTTTTCTGCACAGTCACATATTTACATGTTTTTGTTTTTGTTTTGTTCTGTTTGGTACTGGGAATGGAACACACTTGCCAGGCAGGCGCTGTGCCTGCTGAGCTATATGCCTGGCCTACACATTTACATATTTTTGAAAAAGGATTATTCAGTATCTACCTCTTTGTGACTTTTCCCCTTGGGCAGCAGTGTATCACATTTTTCATAACATTAAAAATTACTGCCAAGTGTGGTGGCACATGCCTGTCCTTCCAGCACTTAGGAAGCAGAGGCAGGAGGATTGCTGTGAGTTCAGCCCAGTCTAAACACTATATAGAGAAACCCTGTCTTAAAAAACAACAACCAATTATTGCATACCTTCATTTAAATGTATTTTGTTACACAAAATGCAACACATTTTAAACCAAGTCTCTACTATTAAATGTTATGTTATAGCTGGGTGTGGTGGTGCTCACCTGTAATCTCAGCACTTTGGAGGCTGAGACAGGAGGACTGCCTTGACTTCGAGGCCTACCTGGGCTACACAGTGAGTCCAGGCCAGCCTGAACTGCATAACAAGACCCTGTCTCAAAAAGATTAAAAAAAAAAATTACATTGTTTGCAATTGTTGTTCCCGATTTTTCATTAATTGTCCAGAAGAGCATCATTGTCCATAACACTTTTTTTATGCTTTTTTTTTAATGCTTTACATAATTGCTCCCTCAGTTCCCTCCACTTCCTCAGTCACCCTGCTAGTAGTAAAACACTACAGTTATGACCAAGGCTGTAGACTATATGCAAATATTTTTAAAGGCTGCCCAGTAATGTGGGGTGTGTAGAAGGAGTGCTGCTTACTAACACCCCTGAAGGCACAGCTAAATTAGGGTCTTGCCAAAGATCACACAGAAAGTCAGTGCTTTCTGGTTCCCAGATCACAGAACACCTGGTCCCCCACAAGCCTGGGTTCCTCCACTGGGGTCTCTGCACACTAGGGGTCACTGGCTGCAGTGAGTCATTTGGTGCCTGGCCCAGCCCAGGGCCCCAAGAGAAGTTGCTCTCCCAGCCTCCTGGTTCATGTCTTCCCTCCTCT
The DNA here is from genome assembly GCA_004027295.1 of Dolichotis patagonum. Classification (NCBI taxonomy): domain Eukaryota; kingdom Metazoa; phylum Chordata; class Mammalia; order Rodentia; family Caviidae; genus Dolichotis; species Dolichotis patagonum. The sequence goes on along the minus strand of PVJX010007321.1, from coordinate 25,028 downwards.
TCCTCCTCACTTTTCCCACACCTCCCTCCCTCAGACCCTCATCTGAGTAAGGGAAAAGACATTCAGGTTCAGTGTCTAGGACGAAGGTCGTAACTTGCCCATTCGGATCTGCCCCATCCTCATCCACCCTGGGGGACCCGCTGTCACCCCTGGAGGCGAGGCGCAGGTGCAGGCAGGACAGTGCTATCTGTTCCTCTCCAGCACTTCATCATGCCTGGTTGCCCAGCCCTTAATTGATGTCACTGCTGTTGTCCCCATCTCCTGCCCCTCCCCCCAGCCCAGCTACCCAAGGGGCTGACGCTGTTTGCTTTTGTTCTTAGGTCTTCTTGTGAAATGTGCAGGATGGACGTGTAGCTGCAGCTGTTTTCACTGTTTTTATTTTGAAGTAATTATAGACTTTCAGGAAGTTGCAAAAAATAGAACTGGGAAACCTATAGGAGTTTCCCTCAGTAGTGACATTATATAACTGGAGTAAAATAGCCCCATCAAGGAAATGGCACTAATACAAAATTACTAAATTGACTATGAACATGATTATTCAGTTTTTATATCCACCTGTGTGTGTATGTGCACTCCACATATGTGTGTAGTTCTGTGCAGTTTGACCCAGGAATAGTCTTATGTACTCAGTACCATAATGAAGATACCACAAAGAAACTCCTTGGCAGGCTGGGGATATAGCTCAGTGACACAGCGCCTGCCTGGCAAGTGCAAGGTCCTGAGTTTAATTCCCAGCACAAAAAAATAAAAAAGAAAAGGAAACTCGTTTTCTCACACTCCTGTGCTCTTATTTCTGTGCCAGTCCCATGGCAAGGGCTAATTTCTTCTGTTACCTAGTCAGGTGCAATAGTCTATAATTGTAATCCCAGCACTCTGAGGCTGAGGCAGAAGGATGCCAAGCTCAAACCCAGCTCAGGCAATTTGGCAATTTATGAGTCCCTGTCTCAAAATGACAAAAATACAGAAAGGGCTGGGGATGTAGCTCAGTACAAAAGCCCTGGGTTCTATTCCCAGTCCTACACCTCACCCCAAACTCACAAAAAAAGTGATATGAAGTGAATCACATAGTGGGTAATCTTTTAAGATTAGTTCTCCCCAGCTCAACCATGATGCCCTTAAAGGTACATGTGTTTCTCTTGGGGGAGTTTTTTTGGTTTTCATTTTTCATAGTGAGACAGGGTCTCACTATGCAGCTCAGTCTGGCCTTGAACTCACTATGGACCTGGAGCTGGCCTCAAACTCACAGTGAGCCTCCCAAGTGCTGGGATTATAGGCATGTACCACCATGCCCAGTAGTTCTTTCTTTGTTAAGTGATCCTCCTGTCTCAGCTCCCTGAGTAAGTGGAACAACAAACATGCATTGCCGCACCTGATAGTATTTTATTTTATTTATTTTGTTTTTTGAGACAAAGTCTTTCTATGTAGTTAGAGTGGACTTAAACTTACTATGTAGGCTGGCTGGCCTCAAATTCTTGGTGATCTTTCTGCCTCAGCCTCCTGAGTGCTAGGATTACAAGGATGCGTCACCACGCCTGGCTCATTGTGGTTTTACTTTATATTTCCCTGATAGCCAGTGATGTTGAATACCTTTCCAGGCACCTGCCATCCATATCTTGTTGCTCATGGTATCTTTTCACGTCTTCAGTTTATTTCCCATTGGAGTATTTGTTTTGCCTTTTAAGTTTACATAAGTGGCATTTTGACATATGTCTTACTTTGTTTCTTAGCTCTCATTCCGCAGAATCATGCTTGCCACACTGGGATCACCCAATCTACTAAGAGCAGTTGCAGAAAACTCCACGTGAGGCAACCCATGTTTATGCACTGACATCCCAGGATCAGAGGCTGCTTTCCACCTCTAAATGACTGCAGCAATGTCTGCTCACTCCTCTTCCTGTGGGCCAGGTGAGAAGGTCTTGAGATTATGTACAGGAGACGATTTGAGAGGGCACAGACCACCCACATAACCTCCCGCCATGAACCCCTGAGCCTTGCTAACTCACATTGTCTACCTAAATTTTCCAACCTAAGTGATACTGGTCTCGAACTTAAACCATCTTCTTGCCTCAGCTTCCTGAGTTCTGGGATTGATTACAGGTGTGCACCATCATGCCTGGCCTCCTTTTTAAATTCTGAGATAGGACCTAGGCACAATGGAACACACCTGTAATTCCAGCACTCTGGGAGGCTGAGGCAGGATTGCAAATTCAAGCCCAGCAAGGGCAATTTAACAACCTAGCACTTAGTGAGACCTTGTCTCAAAAAAAAAAATAAATAAATAAAATAAAAAGGCTGGGGATAGGGTGGCTCAGTGAAAAGATATCCTGTGCTGGGGTTACAGATGTGTACCCTTGTGCTGGGTACTTTTCTCTCATTACTGAGACAAAACATCTGACACCAAAAGTTAAGGAAGAAAGGTTTATTTAGCTCACAGTTTGTGGAGGATTCAGTTGATACTCAGCTGGTTCCAAGGCAGAGTGGCACATGGCAGAGTAGCAACAGTTCATAGTGGTGGGAAACAGCAAAAGCAACAAGAGCAAAAAGAGAGGAGCACGAGAGAGGACTCTTTCTGTCCCTTATATTGTATGTAGACAACACCCACCCTATGGGGATGTAGCACTCACACCCATAATCCCAGCATTGGACTATGAATCAATCACAAACTCTAGAAGCCTGCTCCCATGACTGCATGAGACTTTCCAGAGGCATCCAGATGCAAATCATAACATCCTGCCCATGGATGTATGAAGACTCATGCACATCCCTTTATGCAAAGGGCATTATAGTCCATCTGTAAGAGTTGCCGCTATCCTAACAGTTTCAGTGTTGCTGAAAACTCCAAGTCCCAAGTCTCCTCTGCCACCTAAAGCAAACTCTTAGCTGTGAGCTCCTGTACAAATGAAAGTTAAATATTTCCAACTTTCAATGGCACAAGATGAACATTACCATTCCAAAAGGTATAAACAGGGAGATACAAAGGATTGGGACCAAAGCAAGTCCAAAATCTAGCAGAGCAAACAGTAAGTCCTGTAGATACATGTGTAACATCTGAAGCAACCTGTGGCAAAATGTGAGCTCCAACTGGCTGGCACGACTCTGCCCCTATGGCACTTCCAGTGGTTGTAGCTCCCAGAGCTTTTCTCTTAGGCCCACTCTGCTCAATTCTTGAAGCTTTCCCTAAATGATTCATGTTCCTGGCTTTTCTAAACTTCCAGGGTCTCCGCTGTACTTCTGGATTCACTCTCAGAACTTCACACATTGCCTTCTCAAAGGCATGCTGCCTGACCTCCCATGCCTTCTTCTGAAATCTAGGTAGAAGCCTTTTTAACCTCAGAACTCTTGCATTCTGCATGCACATAAAACCAGAGCCACATGGATGATGCCAAGGTCCACTGCCAGCTGGAACAGTAGCCAGGGTTTTCTTTCTCTTAGGTGTAAGGTCCAAGTGCCTGAATCACTGGGCTCTCTGAATCTAATTCCAAGGAACAAATTCTCTAGCTACTACTGTTCTGGAACCTGGTGCAGCCACTGACCTTCTGGAACATGGTTCTTTCCAGTTTTCTCCTCAAAGCAAAGTCTTTCACTTTTGCAGTTTTGAGGCTGCAAAGGGTAGAGACTTGCTGCCTCTTTGTGATGCCCTCAGACCATCTTTTATATTTTCTTGTTCCTTCTCAGCCATTGAGATCTCCTCAACTCTATCTTTGCAGTCCACAGCTTTACCGGAGCCTCCTTTCTGGTCAAATGTACATTTTAAATCATGGTGCATGGTCCTTTGCTCTTGATTTGCAACATAAATCTAGAAAAAGCCCCCCAACAATAGCCATGCCAGCACTTCAACATTTGACTGTCTTGAAATTTTTTCTGACAGTTTATTTAGCCCACTGCCCTTAATGAGGCAAAATCTCTGGATATGAGTAAAACACAGACAAACTTTCTGCCAAGCCATAACATACATTGTCTGGACTCTAGGAGCCAATGCAGTCCTTCTTCCTAGAAGAAACCTCCCAAGGCTGGACTTTACTGGCAAGATTTCTATCAGCCTCTGGTCTTCTGAGCTCTGACCAGAATCTCCCATATAGAATAGCCTAAGGTGTTCCAGCTTTACTCTTTCAGGTGACATTTCTGAACCTTTCCAAATTCTTTCCATAAGCCATTCTCAAAGGCTCTTGAATCATGTGGTCAGGTATAGTCACAACAACACACTTCTCTGGTGCCAAATTCTGTATTGGCTACTTTTCTCTCATTGCTAAGACAAAATATTCCAACACTCAAGGTTAAGGAAGAACAGGAATGTTTAGCTCACAGTTTGTGGAGATTTCAGTCCATACTTGGCTGGCTCCAAGGCAGAGTGGCTCATGGTAGAGGGCAACAGTTCATGGTGGCAGAACACAGCAAAAACAAGAGCAAAAGGGGAAGAGCGTGGAGAGAAGACTTTCTGCCCGTTATTTTATATGTAGGCCACACCTACTTGATAGCACTCACATCCATAATCCCAGCATCAGACCATGAATCAGTCACAACTCTAGAAGCCCGCCTCCAGGACTGCATGAGGCTTTGGGGGGACATCCAGACACAAAGCCTAACAACCCTCTGCCTATTTCTCCTGTTTGGTAGCTTTTAAATTTCCCCTTCCGTAAATCCTCTATTTGTACTCCACATCTAGTTTTTCTTCATCTGAGCCTGAACTCAAGGCCTTTCCACTAGTGATATTCCCAGCCCTTTTTTTATTTTTTATTTTGAGACAGATCTCAAATTGCTACATTGTCCAGGCTGGTCTGAAACTCACCATCATCCTGCTTCAGTCTTCCTGAATGCTAGGATTACAGACATGTGCCACCATGCCCATCTTGAAGTCTTATTCTGATGAATCAAAATGACTGCTTTTTTGTTTGCCTTATGGTTTGCGATTGTAAGTTTTTGTTTAAGAAATCCATCCTTGCTGGATCTGGTGGCACACACACTTGTAATCCCAGCACTTGGGAGGGGGAGGCCGGAGGCTGTTTTGAGACCAACCTGGGATACATAGTGAGTTCAAAGCCAGCCTGAAATACATAGTGAGACACTGTGTCAAAAAAAAAAGAGAGGGGCAGAAATTTTGCTCAATGGTATAAGCGCCTGTCTGGCAAGCACAAGCACAAGGTAGTGAGTTCAATCCCCAGTATCAAAACAAAAAAGCCCTGTGGTCACTAAAATAGTCTTCAACATTTTATAGAATTCTAAATGTATTTCACAGTTTTCTGGTCACAGTTAAGTCTTTAGGGATTCAGCTTTATTTATTTTTTTCTATAAAGTGAACCACTTGCATGGTGGTACACTGTCTGGGAGGCTGACGCAGGATGGTTGCAAGTTGAAGCCCAGCCTGGAAAATGTAGTGATTTAGTGAGACCCTGTCGCAAAATAAACAATTTAAAAGGAGCTGGGAATATCGCTCAGACCAAAGGCCCTGGGCTCAAATCCTGTAATGGGACAGAGAGGGGGCAGAAGGAGATCTTTCCCAACACATGGCAGTTATTCTCAAATGTGAGCACCTCTCAGATCCACCAGCAAGCTGGGTAAAGCAGCAGGGTTGCTTGACACTGAGGGGGGACTCAGTAGACCTGAGACTGAACATCTAATGCACGCCCGGTAATGAGGCAGGCAGCCCTGGCCGGCAGAGAATCCACCCTGCTCTGAGGAGCCTTGAACCTGGGGACTTTCTTTCTACCTTCTGGCCCCCACCAGGTCCCAGGCTCCCTAGCTCCCAGGGCTTCTTCCCAAGGCTCAGTCCACAAACTGGTCACAGGAGCTCATACTCTGCAGGTCCCCTGCCCCAGGTGAAATCCCTGGTGTCCACAGCTGCCAACCGTGCCTGTGACTCCCTGGAGACTGCACATGGCTCCTGGTCCTCTGTCCTCCACAGCTCCTGTCACCGTCCTGACTGACTTCCATGCAACTGGCTTGTCACTTGCCACTTCCCCACATAGACTCAACCAAACCTCGGATTACCACCCACGGCAGCTCCTATCACCAGATCCCAGATTCAGGCCTTTGCTCTCACCGGGTCTCTTCCCCCACAATTTCCAGGGAACACATTGCACATGACCTTCCGTGAACCCCAGGGCGTCTCCAGCTCACAGGCCTCTCTGGCTCCTCTGGACCCCTAGACCAGTCCCTCCTGCCCGTCTCCATCCTCTCCCTCCCTCCCGGTCTGGGCCAACTGGGAACACTCTGGAACCACCTCCTTCCCACCTTTCTGATCAGTGGCAGTGGCTGAGCCAGCCCTTGGGGCTGAAGGCACAGCTGCCAACCAGGGTCAGCACCTCAGCTGCCCCCAGCACCCTGCTGTCCTGTCCACAGCCAGCACCTCCCGCTGTCCCCAGGCGGAACAGACACCATCAGAGGGGATCCTTCTGTCCCTGCTTGCATGGAGAGTGCCTGTATTGCTTTCATGGAAAGTCTGGTAGTCCAGGTTCAGCTGGGTGGGTTAAGAAGAGTGCAGTTAGATGCCTACACACGACAAATTAGAACCCAGGCTTTGTGTGTGTGCTGGGGATCAGACCCAGGGCCTTACACATCTAAGCATGTGTGCTCCCACTCAGCTCCAGGCCAGTGCTTTTTATTTTATTTCATTTTATTTTGGTTTTTTGAGCTGGGTCTCGCTATGTAGTTCAGACTGGCCTAAACTCACTATGTAGCCCAGGCTGGTCTCAAATTCACATCGAACCTTCTGCCTCAGCCTCTCAAGTGCTGAGATTACAGGCATGTGCCACCACACCCAGCTTGCAAGGACACATTTACAGCAGCATCTGTTTGACCTCAGAAAACAAAACCCCAGAGCATGGTGCTTTGGCCTGCCAAGGACTCCAGGCCATAAGAGAACCACAGTCTAATGACCTTCCTTGACTCCCATCTACCTCTCCATTCCCTTCTCCCCTAAAGTGCAGAGAGAGGCTTTCTCTGAGTTTCCCTCGCCTGCCCCCAAGACTGTGTCCTTCAGGAACAATTGAGTTGTTTTGGACCCTGTCCCCCAGAACCATGTCACTTGGGAGAGTGATTCACATATATCACAGAAAAGAGGACCAGAGCTGTACACCACACCCAGAGGGACTTTGCCTCAGGTCATAGCACCTGTTCTCCAAAAATCATTTTCTGTCCCCTAAAAGGCCTACATCTATCTCCAACTCTCCTCATTAAAGAGAGCACACAAGCTTTAAATTTCATTTAATCAGCCTGGCATAACAGTGAATGCCTATAATTCTAGTGTTCTGGGAAGCCGAGGCAGGAAGATTCCTAGTTGGAGCCCAACCTGGGTAACTTAGCAGGACTCCATCTCAAAATAATGCATAAAAAAGGGGTGAGAAGACAGTTCAGTATGAAGGTCCTGGGTTCAAACCTCGGTTCTGAAAATCAGTTTTCCCACTGGGTTGTGAGGTACTCCTTTTTGCTTGTGATGCTCCCAAGCACATAATTAATTTGTAGATCTTTTTGCCTTTCCTGTCTGACATTAGTGGGTCTTTTTTTTTTTTTTTTTTTTTTTTGGTACCGGGGATCGAACTCATGATCTCATGCTTGCCAGGCAGGCGCTTAAGCCACTGAGCTAAATCCCCGGCCCATTAGTGGGTCTTTTATTTTGTTTGCTTTTTGGGAACTGAAGTTTGACCCCATGGCCTGTCACCATGTCCGGATGCCCGTTAGTTCACAGGTGTGATTTCTCCAACCTTTGGAAAGTTCGCTTTATCTCTCTACACCCAAAATCTAATCCTGAAGCTTTTTCTTCCCATCAGACACTGCTAAAAGGTCCCTGCAGCACTCTGACAGGCCCTGAGCGGTCCCAGGCTTGAAGCTGAGGTTAGCAGCAACCCCCAGGAACTGCATGGACTTTACCCCCCACCTTCCCTCTTGGCTGATTTCTCACCAAAGCTTTCAAACATGAATCAGCTTCTCCACTTTAAAGAAGGTGCAGGAAGCTGAGTGTGGCACTCAGGAGGCTGAGGCAGGAGGATTGCTGTGAATTTCAGGCCAAACTGGGCTACATAGTGAGACTATGTCTCATAAAACAAAACAAAACAAAAAAGCAAAACTAAAAGCACAGTTTGCATCATGCTGAGTGGGCTACTGTGAGGAGTCACAACAGCGGGCTCCTCATGGCATCTGGTCTCATGCCGTCCACACCTCTCGGGAGCTCTCGAGAACTTCCACATACGGGTCCTGGGAATTATGTGGCGCTGTCCTGGGATCTCATAGTTGGCAGGTGCTGCTTATTTTCCGGCCAGCTTTGGCACACCTTACCTCCTAGATCAGCAGAGTTTTACACTCTGCTTACGGGCATCTCAGGAAAGCACCTGATTTCCTAGCTGAAGCTCCCTTTGCTGCACTCAGCTGCTGAAGTTTGGGAAAGGAAAGGCCCCAGGAAGCACCGTTCTGGAAGATGGGTACCATAAGTGCAGGGTGCTTGGGGACCAGCAAAGACAGGAGGAAGCTTTTTCTGAGCTCCCCTTTTCTGTCCAAAGTCCCCTCAAAAGGAATTTAATTGTCTGGATCCCCTCCCCAGGAGCCTAACCAACCAAGGAAGTGTTGCCGGACACCAGGCCCAGGCTGGTTGTCACCCAGTCTTCCAAGGGTGCTGGGACACGTTCATCATCCGTGTTTTAGGACAAACCTCATTCACTGCACTGCCTCCCCTCATGTCCCATAACTCATGTCCCTGCCAGCCCCAGATGCCCCAGCATCTACCCCCACCCAGTGGTGCTGGGGACTGAACGGGGCTCTCCACTGAGCCACACTGCAGGCCCAGATGTTCTCCTGCTCAATGTAATGCATAGTCCAGCCAAGGAATCCAGAGGTGGAGGAAAGTCGTGTTTCGCTCCTCAGCACCTGCATTTGACACAGAGTGCTCAGAGCGTGAGGCATGGGCCTGTCTGTCTGGGTTGTCCTGACACTGTGTCACCAGCACCTATAAACATCTTCAGGATGCGGAAGGGGCTCTGTGAGGGCTCTGTCACTCAAAAGAGCAGACACCCTAGCTCCCCCTGTCCCCATCCTTCCTGAGCTGTCCCTCCTCGCAGCCCCAGGCCACCTTCTACCCCACCCTTCTCGAGCCTCTGGGCAGAGAGACCCAGGAACCAGAGAAAAAGAGAAAGAGAGAGAGACAGACAGAGAGAGAGACAGAGACAGAGACAGAGAGATAGAGAGACAGAGACAGAGAGACAGAGACAGAGAGATAGAGAGACAGAGAGAGACATAGAGACAGAGAGAGACAGAGAGACAGAGAGATAGAGAGACAGAGACAGAGAGAGAGACAGAAAGAGAGAGAGAGACAGAGAGAGAGGAGAGAGAGAGAGTGAGAGAGAGAGAGTGAGAGAGAGAAGCAACCACAGTTTCCCTCCTGCCCCTCCCTGCCTGGCTCTATCTCCCCAGCAATATAACAGGCCAAACAGATCTGTCTGGTTCCTTAGAAACTGACCTCCTCCTCTTCTCCTTTTCTCTCTCTGTCTCTCTCTCTTGAACCTGGGGAATAGGAAATGTGTACTGAGCTACATCCCCAGCCCTTTTGGTCAATTTTTTGACCAATCAAACCCACAACCTTGCACTTGCTAGGCAGGTGCTTGTGCTGCTGAGCCATACCCCTGGTCCTTGTCAAATTTTTTGAGGTGATCCTCCTGCCTCAGCCACCCAGAGTGCTGGGATTGCAAATGTGCTTTAGAAACTGTCCTCCAAGCTGGGCATAGTGGTGCAAGCCCGTAATCCCAACAGTCGGGAGGCTGAGGCAGGAGGATCAATGTGAGTTCAAGGCCAACCTAAGCTGTATAATGAGTTCAAGCCCAGCCTAAACTACATAGCAAGACCTTGTCTCAAAAAAGCAAAAATGGGCTGAAGATATAGCTCAGTGGCATAGCACCTTCTTGGCAAGTGCAAGGTCATGAGTTCAATCCCAAGTACAACCCCCCCCAAAACAAAGTAAAAACAAAAAATCCTGCTTTCCATATTTATTCCCTCCCTCCTTTTCTTTTTTCCCTCTCTCCCTCCCTCCTTCTCTCTCTGCTGTCTCTTTTGTTCTTGTAAGGATTTTGTTTCCGGAAAGGGTTAAATCATTTACAGAAAGCAGTAAGTACCTCTCTCTCGTCTCCTTGGCCGCACTAAGGATGCCCTGCAAAAGGTCAGCTGTTCCCAGCACCTCCACAGACAGCCGATGTCTGTGTAAACGGAAAGAGCAAGTTCCCGGAACCCAGCCAGCCCAGCTCTCGGCTGGTTCCCGCAGGCACCCAGCCAGATGCCTGGCCAAGGAGCGGCCCCCTCAGCCCCAAGAAGACCAGAGCTGTGGCTCTCCGAGTCCCCAGGCCACCAACAGACTCCGGGCACGCACACCAACTGTTTGGCGGGGGCTGGTGACTTCCTGTGGACACCACACAGTGTCTACCAGAGGGACTGAAGTCTGACCCTGTTGATCTAGGCCCTCCAGATGGTATAGGGGAAACAGATGTAACTCCCAAAGTGTTAGGTGTTCGATACACCGGGTCCACGTTTCCCAGAATCCAAGAATGAATTCAGAGGAACCACAGAGGTTAAGAGTACGAAATTTTACTGAGGGTGAGAGATACAGCCCCTGAGAGACAGGAGGGGGCCTGAGAAGGTTGCCGAGGAGCCCACTGCTCAAAGGGAGTTTCATGAAGCAAAATCACGAGGTGGGTACAACATGCGGCAAAACTATGACAACCAGTAAGATTACAAGTATAGCTGCTTAGGTAATATTGATCCAAAGCGGAAATGGGTCACATAGCAAGAGCACATGGAAAGAACAAAGAACTTTCCAGGAAGGGACGGGTCGGGAGGTCCTGATCCCTCACCTGGTGACTGATGCCTTTTTTTAGAATATCGATTATTACTGTTTATCCCTTAAGAGGCATGTATGTGTAGTCATTCCGTCTTTATTTTGGGGCCTAGCCTTCAGACACAGCTACATGTGTTCTTATCCTCTGCACCGACTCCTTTGAGAGCCCAGCCCTGACTGCCTACAATATTTCTACCTGATTTAGCTGTCTGTCACGCTGTCATGCTAGAGAGGGGCCTCTGATTGGGCAGCTTGGCTCTTGAGTACAGAACATCTGGACCCAGCTCAGGAAAGCCGGGCTGCAAGCCCAGACCTGGCACCGGCAGCCTCCGGAGGCTGGGCGCTGAGCGTCCACAGAAGCGGGTCCTGCCAGTGGGGTGGGCCAAGCCCTTAACACATTCATGATGGGGCCATGCATGCCTGACTGTCCCTAGTCAAGCAGCTCATAGTGTCACCAGGTTTTGGGGTGCTGGAGTCTCCTTCTGGGGGTGATTTCCAGTTCTCTCTGTCCTGAGTGAAGAATTGATCAAGACAAATGCAAATGGTAGCAACATTTTATTAAAGGTAGGAAAACAACCAGGCTCTGCAGAGTGAGTTTGCCCAAGTAAAAACAGGAAAAGAAATATACCCTACATCAAGAGGGCAGGCTGTCATGCTAGAGAGAATACAGTGGCAAAACTCAAAGTGGCTGGTTGTGATGGTGCATATCTGTAATCTCAGCAGATGGGAGGCTGAGGCAGGAGGATCACTACAAGTTTGAGGCCAGCCTGAGCTACATAGTGAGTTCAAGTTTAGCCTGAACTATATAGTAAAACCGTGTGTTACAAACCCAAACTCAAACCAACAGAGAGAGAGAGAGAGAGAGACTGACTCGGTGTGACCTGTCTAGGCGGTCCTATGGAAAACAAGCTCAAGTTCTCAGAAGTCCACCTGTGGGGCTCTGGGAAAAGCTCTGAGCCTGTATCCTGAGATTTTGTACCATAAGCCCCTGACTTACGAACACTGGACTTGTGAAGTTTCAGTGGTATACCTTAGACTCACTTTGTCAGAGTATGAATGAATCACACTTTGTCCCAGAATGGACCTTGTTTGTACCTCAGGAATTTACTGTTATTCACAGGTCACATCTACTTCCCCAGTCAGTTTTTCCATGTTCTAATCTCCTGTCTCAGTACCATCCACTGGGATTGTCCTTTGCCACCATGGGACAGTCATCATGCACCCCCAGTGGTTCAAGCCAGTGGCAGTGTGTCAATCTCAGATCTCCCAATTTAAAAAGACAGACAAGGCCAGGCTTAGTGGTACGTGCTGTACTCCCAGCACTTGGGAGGCTGAGGCAGGAGGATTGGTGCAAGTTGTAGGTCAGCCTGGGCTATATAGTTCAAAGCAAGCCTGAATTACATGACCAGACTCTGTCTCAAAAGAAAACAGACAGCAGTAGTCCAGGCTGGTTTTAAATTCAGGGGAACGGGTCCAGATGTTGACTTAGGGAACTCTGATCTGTGGATGGACAGAGCCTGGTTTGTCTGTTTTTTTCCCCTTCATACAGAATTTTATTGGGCCCTCAGTGCTGGGGCTCTAACTCAGGGCCTTACACGTGCAGGTGAGTGTCCTACTACTGAACTATCTTTTCAGCCCAACAGGACCTTTTGTTTGGCTTGGTTTGGTCTGGTTTGGTTTGGTTGAGACAGGTTCTTACTGTGTAGTTCAGCCTGGCCTTGAACTTTCAGTAGCCCAAATTGGCCTTGAGTTTGCTGTAATCCCCTTGCCTCAGCCCCGCAGAGTGCTGGGATTGTAGGCATGGGTAACTACGTGCAGCTGTGTTTACTATTTTTTTTTAATTTTTTTATTTTATTTTAAAAGGGAGTACTTAAACACAACAAAACAGAACAGAACGGGACATAAGAAAGCATAAATTTCAAAGCTAGACAACCAGAGATCTTCACTATCTGTCATATTGTCTCTTGTTTTCTTCCAAATGGTTGTCCTTATCTTTGCATATGGGGAGCTCATACTAAATAATATAGCCAATCTTTTCACAAGATGTGTAGTTCACTGGCTCCCACTTGCTAAGAAGGGGGGGGGACACGGGACGGGGGACAGGACGACATGAGATGTCTGATTCTCAGCCCAAGCACCAGCAGGCTCACAGCTGCCCCCCAGAGAGGGGAGGAGTTCCTTGTTCCCCTGGCACCCCGAGTCAATCGTACTATGCAGGTCCGGACGCGCCAGGGTCTCTCCCCTGCAGGCCCCTTAAAGTCCGCCATACTCACCTGCTATTTCTTTCTGATGAATTGACCATTCCATTTCCAAAGTTCTGAAATGGCCGACAGACCACAGAAAGAATTCTCTTTAGGCTCCTGTTTGAAACCAGCAGCTACAACAATCTGCTGGCCTTGCTTCAGGACCACTGCGTTTACTATTTTCCTGTCTGATCACAGGTCACTGGAATCATGGGATGAGAAGCCTTGGATGGATAAGGGAGAAGGTGACCACTGTAGAGATGGGAACACTGAGTCCTGGAAAGATAAGGCACATGTCCAAGAGGGACACAGCTGGTGAGTAACCTACTTAGGAATCAAACCCACATCTGCCTGTGAAACCTGTAGTATATGTTTAAATTATTGTAAAGCCGTGTTGTCAATGAAAATAAAAGAATGGGGGCTGGGGATTTAGCTCAGTGGCATAAGTGCCTGCCTTGCAAGCGCATGGTCATGAGTTTGATCCCTGGTACCAAAAAAAAAAGAAAAGAAAAGAATGTCAGAGACAGCAGTAACCTGTGCTCTGGCCTGCAGGGAGGAGGGGTGGGGGGTCTGGGGGGGGACCCAAGTTTCCTGGCTCTTTTCTCCAAGTCCATGGGAGCAAACGCTAACCCCGTAAGATGGACTAGGGTCCCCTGGACTCTAGGAGGCTCCCGTAATTGAGTCTGCAGGGAGAAGCAGACCAGTGACAGATGAACAGGTGTAAAGCACACAGGTTTATCCCAGCAGTGTCACAGGACAGCGAGGAGCCCACAGCTGGCTGAGTTAGCAGTGGATCCATGCTCTTCTGGGGGCAATTTCGAGGTCAAGTAAATGATTTTACTCTCAAAGGGAGGCGAATAGGCATGGGGAAGCGACAATAGGCTGGGACAAAGTCCACCTCATATCTAGGTATGGAGTCCACTCTGATCTTCTTTCCGGGAAGTTAATCTTCTGAGAGATTGGCCTCCGGGTAGTCCAGTGTCAGAAAGGTCCCGCCTGAGTCTGGAAGGGAAGTACGTGGGTATGTGCGTGCACGTGTGCATATGCGTGTGTGTGTGAGTGCGTGTGTGTGTGTGTGTGTGTGTTGGAGTGGGTCAGAGGGACCTTGATTCTTGTTTGTTTTGAGACACAGTCTCACTGTGTAGTTCAGGTTGGCCTCAGACTTGTGGCAATCCTTTTGCCTCAGCCTCCCAGGTGCTGGGATCACAGGTGTGTGCTAACTATGCCCATCAGAGGGACATTGGTCCTAAGACTCCTTTAGTTCAAAGCACTCAGAAAGTCAAAGTACCAAACTTTGGGTATTGTTTTCCAAGCCCCAACACTTTTTTTTTTTTGGTACTGGGAATCGAACTTAGGACCTTGCACTTGCCAGGCAGGTGCTGTGCCACTGAGCTAAATCCTCAACGCTCTCCACCCCACCGTTTGTTTTTTGTTTTTTGAGACAGGGTCCCACTACTACTACATGGCCCAGGCTGGCCAGGCACTCACTATTGTAACTCAGGTTGTCCTCGAATTCGAAACAATCCTCCTGCCTGTGTCTCCCGAGAGCTGGGATTACAGGCATGCACCCCTACACCTGGTCCAACACTCTTGACATTCGGTGTAACCTTCTGGCTTGTGTTGGCCAAAGAAATGTGAAGAAAAACTGGAGTGTCTCCCAAGGGAGGCATTTGGGAGCCAGTAGGGTCTCGGGCTTTCTTCCTCTCCAGTGGTGACACTAGAAACCGTGTTGGTGATCTAGGCTCTCCAAATGATGTGACAGAAAGAGTCTAACTCCCAACCTGATAGATGTCTATACCGTGAGTTTGTGTTCCCCAAAAGTGAAAAATGAATTCTGAGGAACAACAGAAGTGACAACTTTTTACTGGGAGACAGATGCAGCCCCTGAGAGACAGGAGGGGGCCCGAGAGAGTTGCCAAGGAGCCCACTGCTCAAAGGGAGTTTCACAGAGCAAAATCAAAAGGTGGGTACAACTCAGGACAAAACCATGACAGCCAACAAGGTTACAAAATCACCTGCACAGGTACATTGATCCAGTGGGGAAGTGGGTCGCATTTTGAGGACGCATGGAAAGAACAGGACCTTTTGTGGAAGAGATGGATCAAGAGGCCCTGGTCACCCACCTGGGTGACTGAAGTCTATCCAGACTTTACTGGACTAGGTGATACCAATTATAGTAGATTGCTTATTGCTTGGGGAGGTGGTAGGGCTGCTCATTGGTCTTTATCTGGAGGCCTGGCCTTGCATGGAGGCACCTCCAGCCACAGTTGTGATGGGATCGCTTCCTCTGCAGTGACTCCCTCCAGGGCCCAGCCCTGTCTGACTGCCTGTAGGAGACAATTTGAGTGACTCCCCTTGAATGCAGAACAATTGTTGCAACACCGATTATATGGTTTATGGATTATATGGCTTATTTCCATATACTGACATGTACAGAGCAGACTATGGTATTTCCTTCTCTCTTCAATTGCCTCTAAGCATTGCAAATAAGGGTGGCCGAGGTACTGATATGTAATCTCTAAAGCCATCAGACTGTCTCCTTTTTCCGCTTATAGTGCTCTCTATAAAAGAGGGGGATGGCAGAGCCAGTGAGCTCCAGGGATGTCACCTGTGTATAAAGGGGCTATGAGTCCCCAGGACATAAAAGTTTACATATTAAAAACTATAGCAACAGCCTCCAAAAACAATTCAATTGCTACCTTAATTGTATTATGCAGATTGATCCTTCTCTGTGTCATTCTGCCTGCAGTTTGCAGAGATGTTTTTCTTCCTACCTGGTTAGCCAGCTCAAGTTTCTCACATAGTTCCCGCCATCCTCACTGTCACTCATCCTCGAGCCACCCCTTCTTCGCAGGATAATAAATTCTGGGACAGGCCTAGGATCAGAGGCCTCTGTCTGTACATCCTCGCAGGCTTAGGACCCCTTGGCTGCCCTTAACTTGGACTATGTCTCAGTGTCTTTACTCTCACCATGGGTTGCTTTGGAGGTGGTAGATTGAAATGAATTTGCCAGGACTCCAGTAATGTCTCAATGGGATTACAAATATAGCTTTTTGGATTGTGAAGACTGGGAAAGGGATTACAATATACAATATTGGGGATTACAGTAACTGCCTGGAATATGTCTACCTGACTTAGCTGTCTGTCATGTCAGGAGTGTGGCCTCGTCACAGGAGGTGGTGAAGCTTTAGGCTCTCATCAGCTCTCTTAGGTAATAATATTATGCCAGCGTTCCTGATGAGGAAACAAGCTGTGTTGGTACTGCGCCCAGGGTCACAGAGCTGTGACAAATGCAGAAGAGATTCTGTTGCCAGTTACATGGTGGATAAAAGCTCTCCCTGTGTCAAATCATTTGATTTATGGCTTTTTTGTTTTTATTTTTTTTTTTAACTGAAGATTGAACCTAGGGCCTTTGTCCTGAACAACATCCCTAGCTATTTATTTGGTTTTGTGCTTTTGAGACAGGGTCTCACGGTGTAATTTAGGCTGGCCTTGAACTGACTGTGTAGCCCACATTGGCCTCAACCTCATGGCAATCCGCCTGCCTCAGCCTCCTGAATGCTAGGATTACAGGCATGTGCTACCATGCCTAACATTTTTTTTTTTTTTTTTGAGACAGGATCTCACTATATAGTGCAGGCCGGCCTGGAACTCATAGCAATCTTCCTGCCTCAGCCTCCCCAGTGCTGGGATTATAGGCATTGGATACCACATTCAGCTTTATTTTTATTTTGAGACAGATCTTAATTACTAAATTGCTTGGGCTGGGCTTGAATTTGTGCTCTTTTTGCCTCAGCCTCCTGAAGTGTTGGGATTACAGATGTGCTTCATAAGACCTGATTTAGTGATCATTATTTATTTTATTTACTTATGTTTTCTTTTTTGGTACTGAGGATTGAACTCAGGACCTTGTGCTTGCCAGGCAGGCGTTTATGCTGCTGAGCTGTATCCTCGGCCCCTCACAAGATCTGATTTAGTCTCTGGCTTTTTTTCCCCTCTTGGTGGTGCTTTGTTTTTGCTCTGTCCTGTTATTCTGGGGATGGAACCCAGGGCTTTGTACTGCCTGATCTGGCCTGTGCCACCGAGCTGCACCTCCAGGCCAAATCACTGAGTCTTCAAGGCTGCCTTCCAAAGACTGAATCAGAAGAAATTTAAAAGCCTCACCTAAGGGGGAGGACGGGTGAAAGGGGACATAAAAACAATCAAGATGTGTCTCTTATCTGTGTCAGCTTCCCATGATGAATGTAATCATTATGTACTGCAAACATGGCCTAATAAAAATTTAAATAATAATAAATAGGTATCTTGCCCAAGGAGGTACAGAGGCCAAAGGGAGCAGGACCTGCTGATTCTAAAGCCACAGGGTCTTCATGTCTTACACTGTGTGGCCATAAATAGGTTGCCTTACATCAGTGCCTCAACTTCCCCTCTCTGAAATGGGGGTGATGAGGCTCTGGGGCTGATTGTGTTTCTGTGTTTCCCAAGTGGCCCGGGACTGTTGTTTCTGCAGTGATTCTGTCAGGAGCCCTCCGGCAGAGTCACAGTTGGCTACTTGCTGGAGCAGGAGAACCAGATCCCCTGGGAGCCCCTAGCTGGCCCAGGTGCTGGGAAAGTTCACAGGAGGAAGAGGAACAAAGGCTACAGGTGCAGGTGCTGAGCCTCCGGCTGGCTGCGGACCAGCTTCCTGCTCCTGGGCTGCCCCAGGCGGCCTGGGCTCCCAGAGCTGATCCCAGTTCCCTGGCCAGCAGAGGGTCAGGACCCCAGGGGCTGGAGCCCAGTGATGGGGTCTCAGGGGCTGCAGCAGGGGCTCTGGGGTGACGGTGCAGGGCGTCTTCCTGCTCCCCTGAGGACGTCAGCCTCAGACCTGAGGCTAGAGACTAGAGACCTGGCCCAATGGCAGCCAGGAACAGAGCAGCTGGGTGCTCTGGGCAGGCCGCTTGCTCCCTGTGCCTCAGTTTCCCTGCTGTGCGGCTCCTAGTGAATGCCCTTGAACTTCACCACGGCCCTGGCAGAGCGACCTGACAGAGCGACCCATAGCAGACCCAATCCATCGATCTACCCATCATGCCGCCCGCCCGGCCCCTTTCCCACCCCTCGGCTCCCGGCCACCAGCTTCTTCCTGGGCCTTCTGCACTGACTATACCCTTGTCTTGGACACTCAGTGCCCCAGGCCTTGCATAGCTGTCCTTGTCCCTCAGGGCTGGTTCTGAGGTGTCACCGCTAGAAAGCAGCCTGCTCTGACTGTCCTCAAGCCAGCCCCCACCTCGCCCTTTTGTGCAGAGATCTGCTGCATTGTGTTTAGAGCACACCTCTCTTCTGCTCAGTTCTTTTATTCCTTTTCATTTTGTTGTCTTTTGTAGGACTGGTTACTGACCCCAGGTCCTATGCACTGAACTACATCCCCAGCCCTTTTATTCTTTTTAATTTTGAAACAGAATCTGGCTAAGTCGTTAGGTTGTCCAGGTTGGATGGGAACTTGCAGTCCCCCTGCCTCAGCCTCCCAAAGTGCTGGGCTGACAGACATGGGCCTCCATGTCCAGCCCTACTTCTGTCTTTTCTTCTTTGATCTCTGGCACTGAGAGCAGGGTTAGGGCCCAGCCCCACCTGCCTGGGAGGCCACTTTGGTCAGCTGCCCTCACCCCAGCCCTGGGCAGTGGCCTGAGGCCTACTGGTGCCAGGTGTGCCAGGTTCGGTACATTTCCAAACCACTTTCACATGTGGCACCTGGTCTGTACCTTGAGGTAACTCTGCTGGACAGGTTGGGCAGGATCCTAAGTCTCAATTCACAGAGGAGAAAACAGGTTGCCGAGGATTAGGGCACTTGCCCAAGGTCATATGGCTCATGAAATGGGAACCAGTAGAACTTGGTTTGATGTTGTATGTTTTGTTTGAATTTTTTTTTTTTTTTTGAAACAAGGTCTCCCTATGTAGCTCATCTTGGGCTTGAACTCATTATGTAGCCCACATTGGCCTCAAATTCATGGTGGTCCTCCTGCCTCAGCTTCCTGAGTGCTGGGATCACAGGCATGGGCCACCAAGCCTGGTTTAGAACTCAGATTTTAGGAAGCACATTCCAAGATCACAAGATGGACATGGCAGTGCCTTTAGAGATAGTCCACATATTACACCCATTGTCCCATTGTGTCCTGTATCAACCTGGATATATTTAGAATTACTGCACAAAGGGCTATTAGCCTGACCTCTGAGCTGTTTTTGTTTGTTTGTTTGTTTGTTTGTTTTAGGCTCCATTTTTTTCTCTTACAATAGTGGAGATTGAAGGAATTTTTGGTGCGATCTCAGTTACAGGCATTCTTCAGTATCCAGGGAGGAATGGGGTCCGGATGCCCATGAACAGCAGTCTTCAGAGGGTCCCGTGTATGGAATGGCACAGGGTTTTCACATAGCCCATGCATGTCTTCTGCACGCTGCAGATCATCATCCCTGCATGACTTGAGTGCCCCATATGTGTAAAGCAGCACGCAGAGCCGTTCTGCCATGTTCCTTAGAGAATAATGCCTCTGCATGTTCAGTCCAGATACAACCATCCAGGCCTCATCCATCCATTTATGGGTAGAATCTGTGAATGTAGGATCTGTTGCTACGGAGGCTCAACAGTGTTAAGTGTCATCCAGGAAACTCCAAAATTCTTGCCCCCTTCTTAGGCTGAGAAATTTCAATTTCTTTCCTATTTTTTGCTATGGAATCCCAGCGATGCCTGCGTGTACCTGAGTACATAGCACTGAGCCCACAGCACTCAGGACTCTACCCAGTTGTTCCCATCCTCAGCTTCAGGTGAGGTGGCAGAGGTGAGGAACCTGCTCTTGGGACAAGGGCAAACCCAGGGCCAAAGCCGAACCGGTCTGACCAAGCAGGGCTGTGAGGACCGCGTGCAAACTCCCGCTGCGTGGAGGATGTGGTGCTCCGTGACCAAATTGTTAAAATCATAACGCCACTTAGGCGTCTTTATTAAGCTCATTAAAGGCTTATTAAGTCCCCACCATGGCTTTCTGTGGCCAGTAGATCTTGCGGCAGGACAAGGAGGAAGACAGAGGCTCCCAGGGGTACCAGGGGAAAGGGTGCAGGGTAGAGACGCATGCAGGTCACTTTGTGACTATGTGCCATGTTGTGCGCATACCTGGAGTGGCTGCCAGGCTGCACGCCAAGCTGCCAGGGCTGGTGACTCCAGGGAGCCACTGTGGGTGACTTGTCCTCACTTTTCTTGTTTTAGGGCTATGGATGGAGCTCAGGGCCCTGTGCATGCTGGGTAAAAGCCCTAGTGCTGAACTTCACCTCCAGTCCAAACTCTCTTCCTCATGCTTTGTGATATTGTCTGACGTTTTATTTTATAAAGACAGAGCATTTCCTTTACAATCAGAAAAAAAAAAAAACCCTTTTTTGGTTTTTTCCATTTTCATTTTGAAAAAGAGTGAAAGCTGGCCATGGTGGTCCATCTCTGTAATCCCAGCACTTGGAAGGCCGAGGCAGGAGGATTACAGCGAGTTCAAGGCCAGCCCAAACTACCAGCGAGATCCTATCTCAAAAGACAAACAAAAGATTTTTCTTTAAAAAAGGAAATGAAAGTCTGTGTGGTGGGGCGCACTGCTAATCACAACGCTTAGGAGACGGATACAGAAGGGTCATGAGTCTGAGGCCTGTCTGGACTACATATGGTCACCCTATCTCAAAAACAAAACCACACAAAGGAACAAAAGGAAAAAAAGCCACTGAATAGAAGAAAAGTTGCTGAAAGAGGCCCTTAACAGCAACCAGTTCTCTCTGGGATGTGTGCTGGTAGAAGCCTTGGCCCCCTGGGTGGAAGAGATCAAAGTACGGGGTCTCTAAGGACAAAGTAAATGTCTTCCAATGAGGCCCCAAACCACACTCCTCCTGGTGTCTCTGAACAACTCTGAACCTTAGGCTCTGCGTGGTTAAGTCACAAGCCCTTCCCGGAGGTGGTGTGGCACTCCGGAAGCAGCCCGAGGGGGGGGTGATTGGTCTGAGCTCACTCAGCCTGGAGTTTCCAGGCCGTTAGCCTCCACCTGCCTGAGCATGAGTCAGGGGCAGACGGGCAGATGCTGCCCCACCTGGGGGCCTCCTGGGGCACACGCACTCACACGCCTGCATGTGTGCGCATCAGCCTTGTTCATCCGTCTGTGGGAGGGAGGCCCAGCCCTCCTAGTATAGAGACCCCTCCAAGGTCCTCAAGACGGACCACGAAATTTATATTTGTAATCCCATGGACTTCACTTCCAGTCCAAACTCTCTTCATGCTTTGTGATATTGTTGACATTTTATTTTACAAAGATAGAGCATTTCTAATGAGTTAATCCCAATCTACCACTTCCAGTGCGACCCATGGTGAGAATAATGACACTGAGACATATTTATAGTTACGGGGAGTCAGGGGGGCCTAAAGTCTGGCCAGGATGAAGGTTCTTCAGAACCAAGGCCTTGACACAGGGCCTAAGCTAGGTTTTATTAATTCATGAAACAGGGAGTGCCTGAGGATGAGAGACAGAGAATGGCAGGAAATATGTGAGTACTGTGAGCTGGGCCGGCCGGGAGGCCTGACAGCACCTCTGCAGAGGGAAGGACATACAGAAAGGCCAACCTGCATAACGCAACTGAGGTCGTATTTAATGTTTCGGGGCCCACTGCTTTAGCTCTGATGTGCAAACTTTTCTTCCTATTATCTCAAGGTTCAAACCCAGTTGCTGTCACCTAGCTTCAAAGATTACACATCAGCCCCTCAGCCAGCCCTATTTCCATTGCTTAGAGCCAACCGAAGGGAAAAGGAAACGACCTGCCAGCTCTGTGCGGATCAGTACCTGGAGACAGGGTCAGGTTCACCCACAGGGGAGGTGACTGCTCTTTGCTCAGCCAGGTGGTCCTCCACACCTGAGTGCCACCTGGGGCTGTTCACTGCCAAACGGGAGCACAAAAGGAAAAATACCAGCACTTCCTTCCCTGCAATGTCGAGCAGTCCTGTTGGACCTCAGAGCCACGTTTCTATTTCATGAATAACCACAAGCAGCCTGTGTAGCCGTCCAGAGAATAAACTGGACGCAGCCATTAATAAGCAGGCATGCAGCTGGCCTGGGCTATATTGTGTTTCAAAAAACAAACAAGGGGATTTAGCTCAGTGGCTTAAGCGCCTACCTGGCAAGCGTAAGGTCGTGAGTTCGATCCCCAGTACCAAAAAAAAAAAAAAAAAAAAAAAAATCAAAAAACAAACAAACAAACAAAAAAATGAATTAGGAGGAGCAGCATAGCTACCGCTCCTAGGGAGCCTAGACTCATGACAGACTGTGGTCCCAGGTTCCTGATGGCCCTGTCCCTCTCTCAGTCACTTTGTGCCCATCGCCTGACACTTACTGATACATTTGAGTAGGAGCCACAAGCATCCTGTGTCACCGCCAAGAGCCGGCAGGTTGGCCAGCGCCATGGGCTGGAGTCTAAGGCTGGAGCCAGAGCGGGGCTCTGTTCCAGGACTGCCCGGTGGAAGGGAGTGGGTCCTGACCAGACAGTGGTCACTTTCTGGTTTGGAACATCTGTTTGTGGGCTGGGGATTTAGGCTTCAAAGAGAAGCCACTGTGAGACCAGAGGGCCCTGAAGTCACACTCCCAGGTCCCCGCTGTGCCTCCTGCCCACCATGATGTGGCTGAAGGAAGCAACGTTTTCTTTTTCTGTCCTGGCAGCTCAAAAGCCCTGCCTGGGGCAGCCACTCGGTTGAGGGGTATGAGACACATGGGCAGAGTTGGATGACAGCTCCTCCTTCATCCCATCAGCCACTGTTTACTGAGCCCCTGCTTGGGCCGGAAGCGTATTAGTCACATGGGCCATAACCAAGTGGACAACGACAAGCATGAGGTCCTTTTTCTCCCTGAGGAGCAGGCGCGGGGACATCTCAGGGTTGGTGAGGCCTGTGAGGAGGCCACTGCAGGCTGCTCACATCTGAAGGATGGAGAGGGCTGGGAGAATTTTCCACAAAGGGAAAAGCGTGACTAAAGATACGGAAGTGTAGCTGGGTGTGGTGATGCATGCCAGTAATCCCAGCACCCTGGAAGCCAATGCAGGAGGATCACAGAGTAGAACCCAGCCTGGGCATCTTAGCAAGACCCTGTCTCAAAGTAAAACATAAAACTGGCTGGGAGGTAGCTCAGTGCAAAGGGCCTGGGTTCAATCCCCAGCTCCAAAAGAAGAATAAAAGATAGAGCAGCGTGAGGTTTGCGAGTCCACGAAGGCACAGCACCCTCACCCTCTCCAGGGTGCCTGGAGTGCTCGCCATGTGTGAATGAGTGAAGGGAGGAGGGATGAAGGCGTAAGTCGTTTGAGAAGTTGTTTCGGAAGTTCCAGCCCGAGAGGAGCTGCGTCTGCAGAGGGCGGTGCTAGGGAGGGCACTGGGGGCCGGTAGAGTTGGGGCAGTGGTTGGCCCCGTGCCCCATCTGTGTTGTGGTTGTCACGCCCACACTCTCCCCCGCCTCAGCCTTGCCAGCCTGGCTCCGCCTGGCACCCTAACCTGAGGTCACGGCCAGACACTGCCCGCCTCACAGGCTCTGAGCGAGGCTGCCAGCGTAGCACTCCTGCCCAGGCTGCAATTTCCCCTGACCTCGGCCCCACCCGGCCACCACCGTGGCCTCTGCACCCAGACACACGCCCCGGCCAGAGTGGCTGGGACAGGGGAAAGGTCGGATCTTGGCCTGGGCGTCACTCAGCTCTGCCCAGCAGAGCCATCAGCCTGTTCCTCAAACCCAGGACTGGGCAGGCTCCGCCCCCTGGTGGCCAAGGACAACACCTTGGCGTTCAGGGAGGCAGAATTTGCGCCTTGGTTAATGTTACATTATTTGGCTGGTTGGTTTGTTTTTGTGGTCCTGGGCATTGAACCCCGGGCCTTCACACTGAGCTACATTCCCAGGCCATTTCTGTTTTGAGACAGGGTCTCACTGAATTGCCTTGGCTGGGCTGGAACCTGCCTGCCTCCTGCCTCAGCTTCCCAGTGTGGTGTGTGCCACCATACCCAGCTTGCATTTTCCTTAAAATAAAAAACAACCATGATGTTGCCTTCTACTCTTTTGTGAGTCTAGCAGTCCTAACAAAAAAATATCTAGATGCTGCTGGGCGTGGTGGCACATGCCTGTAACTCCACTACTCAGCTTTTTAAATTTTATTTTATTTTATTTTTTTGAGACAGGGTCTCAGCATGCAGTTCAGGCTGGCCTTGCACTCTCTTTGTAGCCCAGGCTGGTCTGGAACTCACAGTGATCCTCCTCTTGAGCCTTTCGAGTGCTGGGATTACAGGTGTGTGCCATTATGCCTAGCATTTTCACTACTCAGGCAAGAGGCAAGAGGGTCGCCTGGAGTTTGAGGCCAGCCTGAACTGCTCAGTGAGATCCTGACTCGAAACAACAACAAAAACGATCATAGATAGATGCCTCGTCTGTCGAATTAGCTGAACAGGGCCGGGGATTTAGCTCAGTGGCTTAAGCGCCTGTCTGGGAAGTGCAAGGTCGTGAGTTCGATTCCTGGTACAAAAAAAAAAAATTAGGTGAACAAGGAGCTCTTCTACCTCGGCTTTGAACTCCAGCAACTTTTCACCCGCATGGTGTTTGTGTGCCTGGGCGCAAAGCTCTTCAGGTCTGGGGAGGAGGTGCAGCTTATGTACACACACTGCTGTTTATGCCACACAATGCCTCTAGCAGTGCTCCTTGTTATAGCTCAGGGGGGCAGTGCAAGGGCTTCAAATCATCAGAAGCCAGATCTGACCCCAGAGGTCTATAGCCAGGCAGGACACACCCCAGCTGCAGAGCCTGCTACACTGACTGCAGAAGCAGGGTGCCACACTGAAGGGCCCCCCTCAGGGTTGGTGCAGGTACAGTCTCTGGCGTGGGCACCAGCCCTGAAAGTTCATGGCAGGGGGTAGGCGTGGAGGGGTGGTCAGGTGGTTCAGCAGTGAGGCCTGGGTGATGGGCCACCCTGAC